>PVIR01028317.1:0-22068 GCA_004026965.1 Petromus typicus | reverse complement strand
CCAAGTTAGTAAAACAGATATGAGTCTGTATGCCTTTTATTGTATAATTCAAGAAAAATTAAGCATTTGAATTATTCAGGTAATCTTGGTGTAATAAGCAGTTTACTTATATGTGTCTTGTAAACAGAAACCCAGCGCTGCTGTGAAGGCCTCTGAAAGGCCCCTCGGGTGTGATGCACTTCTGTTCTAATATTTGGCTTTGGTTCCTATTTAGGAAAGTTTGTAAATTGAAAGTTCTGAGTCTTAACTTTATTGAAGAATTCATGAAATAAAAAGTCCCAATTTTGATTTATAAATTACATCTTTTTATTACATTCTTTTTCTGATTTCAAGTTAACTCATGTTTCACCCTTTGCCTCTTACCTAGTGATTTCCTAGTACCGGACTACTTAAACCAAGAGCAAGAGGAGACCCTTGTTCAGTATGAGCTTGGAGAACATGGTTTTGAAAGCAACTCCTCTGTTCAAATGCCTGTAATTTCACAGGTCTCCTCCACCCAGAATTGTGAAAGCACTTTCCCACTGGGATCTCTTGCTGGGCTGGCAGAAAAGGAAGAAGAGGTGCCAGAGCAGCCAAAGACCAGCGCTCGTGCTGAAGCTACCAGAGAGGATCCCCCAAAGTCAGAGCTGTCTTCTATAACTATCAAGTAGTTTTGTGGTTTGGCTTCATTTTTTGGAAAGTGCCTGTGCTTGGTTGTGTACATTTAAATTTAATTTAATTTTTAAGCAAGAAAGAGTTTGAGAAAGAATCTCCCTTTTCACTTTGTAAGCAAGCCCTGCAACTGGTTTTATTTTTCTTACTGAGAGGTTGCTTCTGTAAAGACACAATAACATGATGTCGAAACAGTAGAAATCATGAGGTCTAGGAGAACCAGTTGACTTAAAACATGTATCAATCTTTTCCTTTCATTATTAATGGTAGGCTAACAACAGATCGTTAGGTAAAGAAGAAATTAGAAGATTATTGACTTGATTGTCCTGAGATGAAAGGGTACGTGAGAAACAGATTACTAAGCAGATTTGACTAATGGCCTGAGTACATGTTTACTCCTTTGGGCAGGATGTTGTAAAGCCTTTTGTTTTTGGAAGTATTCATGGTAAGCTTTCTTAATAATTACTAAATACTTCTGAAATCCAGCACACTTTTTTTAAGATTTGTCATTTCTATTACAATTTTTTCAGATGAAAATTTGATATTGGCTAGGCATTCCCTGCACTTCTTAGCACCACTCCAAGGGCAAAGAACCATGACTGGGAGGTTAGGCTGTGGATGAAAGGGCCAGTAGTGCAGAATAAAATACACAAATCTCACCTTCATAGAAACTCACCCTAATACTGCTTTTCTGGTCAAAATTGACATTTACCTGGACTTTGAAGTTTACTGCCTGGTAACTAGGTCCTTACCCAAATCACTTTTCCTTTGGCCCATCAATACTTTCTCTTGCATATTCTGGTGTGCTGCCGTATAAAGGAAAAATATTAGAGAGAGTCTATATTTTATATATAGGTTTATGTATTGTCGGAGATGTTTTTACTGTGCTGTTTTGGACAAAATAAAGAATTCTGTGCTGAGACTAAGATTGTTTACAAAATCTCATATGACAGTGATATCCTTGTTCCAAAATATTTTTAGACATTGCCAAATTTATTAGAAATATAGTTTTTACACAGTGTAAGCAATAATGTAAAAGATGAGGCTATAAAATGATCATCTATGACTCAGTTGGAAGATAAAATTGTTAAGACTTAAAAGAAAAACCTTGAAAACCTTAAAGTAAGGAATATCGCTTTTTTTGCTGCTAACAAGATGAAATTTATATGATGCTCTAAGACTGGGATTTACTTTTCATCTGGTGTCATTAAGCATCTTTGACTTTGATCTGAAATATATATGATTCCATAAATAATTAACTTCAATATCTTTTCTGTATATAAAAGACCCTAAGTTTAATAACTATGAAAGTACCTGAATAGATTAGAAAGGGAACAATAGTCATACGGAGGTCTGAATTTTATTCAGGTGCTTGGCCTTACTAAATATATTTCTTAATTATAGTGATTGTTTCTTTTTTTTTAATTAGCTAATCATATAATTTATTTCTCCTTTCCCACAAACATAAAGAAAAAGTAAAGTCACTAGAATTGTCAGGCTAGTGTTCTTTCTGACTGTGCTGATACTCTGCTGTCCTGATTTCCACCTTGGAGATGGGGAGGTTTACTGGGGATTGAATCTAGGTCTTTGCACTTGCTAAACATGCACCTGACCACTAAGCTACCTGCCCAGCCCTTACTTCCAATTTTGTGCTTCATGAGTGAACCTGTTTTTTATCGATTTCCCCTTAACCTTTACTTCCAGTTCTGTATTTCACTTAACACAGTGTATTTCAGGAATACCAACATTTATATTATGATGGATTTCTACAATTTATTATTCTTTACTGGCAGGGTCAAATTACTTTGTGCAGCAGACTGCTATGTCTCAACTGGAACTATAAATCAATCTTAAGATTAATCTTAAAATCCTTTTTAAATATTTAATCTTAAAGACCTGTATTAACAAGACAGAGAACAGGAATCACCATTGCCCTTTGTTCCAAGATATTAAACAAAAAAACAGTAGAGGAAAGAAATAAGAAAAAAGAAACGTGGAAGGGTCGATGATCGACTTACCAGTCCAGAGTGTTATAGCACCCCCGTCCTGAGGATTCTACACTGAGAACACTCTGGGCTCTGGCAGCCATACAGTATCTGACTGTATTCTCCCAGTGAAAGATGATTTATTACTGGATATTCTTTCCCAGATGGAAACTCTAGATTTTCATTCATAATTACAAATTGTACAGGTTTCCAAGTTTTATAGGAAATTTGAATATACTGTGAAAATGGTTATCTAGTTAGTTACTGCCTAAATCTTATCACTATACGTAACTGTTAAGTATTTAACATAAAGTGATAGAGTCCTTTTTTCTATTTCAAGGAGGCTCTATGTTCTTCTTGATACATGATTTGAGGATGTTTTGTTTATAGATCTGTTTAAGAAAACAAAACTGCAAGGGGTAATTGTATATATAGCAGTATATAGATTTATTTAAAATTCACTCAAGAGAGGGATGCCTGGATGTATAGCTTTTACCAGAACATATGGAAAACACTGCAGAGATGAAAGCCAGTTACATTATCTCATCCATGAAAATTTTCAGTATAGCTAAACATAAAATTCTCAGAATATTTAAGCAGAGCTGTCTTTCTGAAGGCTCGAGGGTACCTGTGTGATGTTTAAAGGGCTTCAGTTTTAGAATGCATGAAAAGTTACCTTTTAAGGTCAAGCAGTTTTCATCTTTTAAACTACCAACCAGATATACCTTAGAATAAGCAGCGCTATACACCGTGACATTGGGTGTTACAGTGCCTCAGTCATTCTTTTCATGTCTAAGGAGATAGTCTAATAGTAGAAGCATTTAAGATGTCAGTGATTCTACCTATTCAAAAAAATACTTGTTTTTAATTATTAGTTCAAAGAATTAAACATTTATTTATATTACCAGGGTTTTAAGTTTGCGGTTTCAGTAACTGTTTCAGTAACATCATTATCTTACATTTTAAAACTTACGGAGCCATTCTAGTTTAAAGCAACTAGATTCCACGTTAGGATGCCTACCTTTGGTTTGAAAACAAAATTCTATTTTGTTTAAATATTTTACCAAATGGGGTGAACTTGTCGGCACAGCTGAGAGACTTGATCTTTGGTAATCCAGTTACTTACCTTGTGATTACTGACCAGAATCCCCTACAGTGCTTCTCTTAGAGCCCTTGGAAGTTATATTAAATCTCTCACTTTTATTTTTTTCTCGTACTTTATTCTCTTAATTTAAATGGAGGCCAGTTATATAGTCCAGTGTCTTATCTGGTTTCATTTAACTTTTAGCACTGGGGATCAAACCCAGGACCTCACATATGCTAGACAAGCACTCAGTCACTGAGCTACAGCCCTACTCCTCTATGGCTTCTATTTCAGAGAGTCTCAAGTCATGCTTTAGTCATGTTTTGTAATCCTTAAACTATACATTACCATGTAATGTCATGGCAATTCTGTCCTAATATATTGCATAGAGAAAATTCCTACATGATGATGAACAGTTCTGACATTTTAATATTTTTATTGAAAGTAATATTCTATGAAATTGATGAACAAGAGAATTAAAACTTTTCGATGTAGTACTTTATTTCCCTTACCTACAAAATAGAAAATTTGAACTCTGAAATGTATATTGAACTTAAAAAAAGAATTAGTAATTTTCCAGTTTTAAGGTTATCTGGAGAAAAGAACCTAGCTAAGTTCACAGTTGGAAGAAACAAGCCCTAAGTTTTAAAAGGAAGTAAATATGATTTCACCGTAAATTATTGATATAAGATGCTTTATAATGTATTTAGATTTTAAAAGTTATTAAGAGAAAATATATAAAAACTAGATTTTATTTTCTGAACAGTGGAACAGATTTGGGGAATGGGGGTATGATACTGCAGTGAACGTGAGGAATGTTTAGAGATAAGCTTACTCACAAGTTTTAAGATAATCAAAATTTAAAATATTCTGTATTTGTTTATACCCATTTTGATCTTTATTCTCATTTTTGTTCAACAGAATGTAGTGGCATAGGGTGTTTTTCTTTGGAAAGTCCTCAGCAAGACACATTAGTCCAAAAGCAATAGTGACTGAGCTTAGCACAGTGAGGTGGGATTGAGCCAGTTCTCAGAGTGAGCTGTGGGTTCCCTGGACGTTTTGCTAGATTTGTGTCACTTGTGTTTATGAGCAGTGCAACCCTGTGGCAGATTCAGGGACAACATGATATTAGTTAACCACCAAGAGTCACGGTTACATTTTTGTTACTAAAAAATAATTCCATGTTTTTGGATATAACCCTCTGAGAAATTCCAGACACTGTTAACAGTATCTGCATCTGGCAGGACAGTTGTATAGAAGATGAGGCCGCCCTCCAGTGTTCATAATGCTTCAGTTAAGCCTCCTGTAAGGACCCAGCCAGTTCCAGCTAATCACACAAGGTTCCCATGTACATACTAGTTTTCAGAGGACTTCAAGGTTCAAACCATAGATTGGAAACAAAAACTTCAGTTAAAAAAATTTTTTTTAGGGCCGGGGAGTTAGCTCAGTGGTTCCGGCGCCTGTCTTGCAAGCGCAAGGACCTGGGTTCGATTCCCCGGTAACCACATACCATACTGAGTATGGAGACCCACACCCAGCAGCAACTAGTACCACATACCACAGTGCCGGGCGTGGTGGCTCACGCCTGTCATCCCAGCACTCGGGAGGCAGAGGCAGGAGGATTGTGATGTGAGTTTGAGGCTGAGCTCAGGGCCAGCCTGAACCACAAAGCGAGACCCTGTCTCAAAAAACCTTAAAAAAATTTAAAAAAAAAATTTTTTTAGACTTAAAATGTTTGGGGCCGGGGACTTAGCTCGGTGGTTCCAGAGTCTGCCTCAAAAGTGCAAGGTCTGAAATTCCATCCCCAGTACCACATACCACAATACTGGGCATAATGACCCACGCCCATCAGTAATCAGTACCACATACCACAGGGCCAGGCATGGTGGCTTATGTCTGTAATCCCAGCACTCGGGAGGCAGAGGCAGGAGGATTGCTATGAGTTCGAGGCTTGCGTGGGCTACTTAGTGAGCTCAGGGCCGGCCTGAACTACAAAGCAAGACCATGTCTCAGAACAACAACAACAAAAATCTTAAAATGTTTTAAGTGGCAGTTTATAAAATTAGTTTCTTTTTTTCTTTTCTTAAATTCACAAATTTTGCTGAGTAAGCCTACAGCCCTGAGCACATTCACTTCTGAGGATTTGACAAACTTACTCTTTAATTGTCTGAGAAGTTGTCATATCATGGCCTTTATTAAACTGTCTTTGTTTCTCAACTACCCAGTCTGACCATCCAGATTTTATTTGATTAAATACATTGGAAAAGCATTCTGAAAGTGAATGTTGAGTTTACCAAAGTGCGTCACCTGCTGAGGAAGGACACATCTTCCCTGCTCTAAGAAAAGCCGGTCATCTTCTGGATACAGATTGTTTCTCCTGGATACACAAGTACTAGCAGTGGCTGTGCTGTGTTCGTGAGATGAAAGGCGTTTCGCACAGTTCTTAGGGACACCTGATTTCTAGAGAGAACTTTTCTATAATGAGATTAAGAGTGCTTCTCTAGATCTTTTTATTTTGATATCAGTATAATTTTCAAATTGACAAATGTTGTATAGAGTCTCTCATACTGAGAGTAGTCCATTAAAGTCTTGAAAGTTGCACTGATTTTCATCTTTCAAGTACCTGACATGAATAACAGTGGGGTATTTGAAAGACCATAAATCTTACTATCTTCCTTATACAAATTGATGGCTTCTGATGCTTATATTTGAAGGTATTTTTTAAAAACCAACAATCCCTGATAGAGTAACATTTTGTTTTGATCCAAATTCCCAAAAATGTTTAATTTTTCTGTTGTTACTGGAGACGCCTGTTGAATCAGAGAGAGACCGCCTGCCTCTGTGGGCACCTTTATGGCACCTTATGTCCAATTTGGAGGATAGTATATGGCTGCTTTGTGCCTCTGCTATCTTTTCAAAAGCCATTTTATAAAAATCCTAGGTAGCCTATTTTAATATTTAAATATATATATTTGTGAAAGATACTTTTAGAGCAGACTTTTTTTTTAACTTTATAATTCCTGTATTCCCATTTTTAAAAATAAATTTAAGCTTTTCCAGGATCAAGATCTTCCAGAGCAGCAGAAGAAAGGCAGATTAAGATCACAGACCAGAATTCAGTGACAGGAAAAATGTTGGCTGAGGGAGACAGATCTGAAAGGGAAGAATTGTTTTGATGTAACAGATGTGGATTTTTAAATAAAATCGTGTTTCTGTAATTTCACATTTGCTGCTATAAGTAGCTCAGTGTTTTACAGAGCTGACACCTAAATCTGGCTCTATTTAGGCCGAGTCCATTCTCATGTGAGCAGCCTGGGCCCAGACGGCACAGTCTCCCCAGGGTGCCAAGCGCCCCGTGTGGCTGTTGCATGCTTTACTTTTCAACCTGTGGTCCGGTGGCAAGCGGGTGTGGGGCAACTATACCCTGCCGGCTATCACGTTATGATTTGGGGGGCACTGGCATCTTAGGAAACTCTCAAGGAAGGCAGTGCTGAGGAGGAAGCATGAGCTGATTTTCGTAGTAGGTATTTTCTGTCCTTCCCCACCCCCCCACCCCCCGACCAGGCAGCTGTGCCAGTCCCCCCGCTCCAGCCTCGTGTCCAGTCCTCATCTCATTCAAGTTCCGCTCTACTTGGTGACAGTGGCTATCACTAAGTTACTTGGCATGTTTGACTTTCAACAGTAACAAATGGTTTTGGATTTTGTTTTATTTCTTAAAAATGTATACAATGGCAGAACTTTGCATTTTATATACTAGTATCTGGCTATTAGTATTTTACAGGAACCATAGTTCTTGGTGACTACACACACATATATATATATATATTTTTGTGACTTTTTGTAAACTAAGTGCCGTTTCAACGTTACAATCATTTTTAGAGTTATTGTAATCAATGTGAATATCATGTTTTTCAAATCTGTTCTGAGCCTATATAGTGTATGCTTTGTGAACATGTGTATTGTATATAATCTGTATAGTTACATTGTATTGAAATATTAGCTTGTTTGATATAAGAAAAATATGTATTGAGTACCTTTTTGCTAGCCTGATTGTTTAATCTTTTTAAAAAAGGTTTAAACTTTTAAAAAAATTCTTTAAACTGACCTTTATTACATGGTCACAAAGTTGCAGTTTTGGAAGGGATGGACAGGGAAAACTTAATCTTGAGTGTCTTTGAATAGAAACATGAGACTAAGACTTGTTTTTGTTTTGTTTTCTCCTCATTAAAATATCTTATTAATGCTTTATGAAATAAAACTTCCTATTGTTATTTAATGCTGGCTGGAAGCAGAAATTGCCGGTGTCGGTTGAGGTCCAGTCATCCACCAAGTGTGTGCAGACTGGAGAATATTTATCAGGCAGCACATGACAGTTTCCCAGTCAAGTAGAACAGCTGTAAGTGCAGAGGTTCTACGAACAACATGTGGGGCAGGGGAGCCATAAAGGAGACGAATTAGAGGAAGGCCTCAGGTCTGAGAACTCTTAATGGAGGTTCCTTTTTTTTTTTTTTGGAGACAGGGTCTCGCTTTTGTGGTTCAGGCTGGCCCTGAGCCCAGCCTCCAACTCACATTACAGCAATCCTCCTGCCTCTGCCTCCCGGGTGCTGGGATTACAGGCGTGAGCCACCATGCCTGGCACTGTGCTACGTGGTACTGGTTGTTGCTGGGTGTGAGTCTCCACACCCAGAATTGTTTGTGGTTAACCGGGGATTGAACCTGGGCCCTTGCACTTGCAAGACAGGTGCCAGAACCACTGAGCTAAATCCCTGACCCTGGAGATTCTTGAATAAAGCATGAAAAGCTACTTATTGGTGGATAGGATTTCAAAATCATATACATTAACTAGAGACCCATTGTTGCCACATCAGTGATAACTTAGAATCTCGAGTGAAAACAAGTTATCCAGTGAGGAAATCAACCTGGACAGCGTGGAGGAAGCACTTTCCCACTTCACACTTCAATCACGGTGGATTTTTTTTTTTTTCTTTTGAGACAAGGTCTTGCTTTGTAGTTCAGGCTGGTCCTAAACTCAGCAATCCTCCTGCCTCTGTCTCCCAAATGCTGGGATTACAGGTGTGAGCCACCACACACGGCATTGTGGTATGTGGTAGATTGCTGCTGGGCATGAGTCTCCACACCCAGCACAAGCGCCAGAACCGCTGAGCTAAATCCGGCCCCATGGTGGATTTTTTTTTCTTTGTTTTTTTTTGTTTTTTCCCATGGTGGATTTTTGACAGTGTTTGTCTTGACAGGCAAAGAAAACATTCGTACCACTCACAAGAAACCAGGAACATTTCATTTGATTAAGTTTAGAGAAAAAAAAAAGTGTTTCAGAAGCACTTTGACTCAGTGGGTATGTTAAGTCTTTCTAACAAGTGTACCAAATCTTTCAGGGTAACAAATGATTTGGTTCTTCAGCAGCTGAATTTAGCCACAGATGGTGGTAGCATGTAGCATTTAAAATAATTTCATCTTAACTTTGTATATGAATTTTGTACCACCAGAAAGATTCCTTTTAGAGAGTAATACTAAGTAATAACCAAAAGATGTGTATCTCCTCAATCAGTAGAGTTGAAATTCATAATTGGGGCTTTTTTTCTTTTGAACTGATGTTTATTTAAGTACTAAACTAAGAAAGTTAACCAAATAAAATCTGTATACTAGGAACTTAAAGGGGAAAACCTGTGCATAAACTCTAAATCACAGCATTTAATGTGGAAGTGTTAGATGAATGAGCTTCTCTCCTGGTGAGAAAACCAGCCAAGCTAGGGTATATTTCATCAAGAGATGCCAGCACACCCACAGTGGGGGCCTGGACTCCCTTGTGGAAAAACAGGTGTTTTTTTTTCCTGTCACTACTGCTGTTCTCTTAAACTCTGATTGGTTTATTTGAATTTATCTGGCAAAATAGAGAAATCCCCACTTCACAGGCAAATGGGTCACCTGAATGACATTCTCACTCCTGAACACAGTGATGAGAAGAGAAGCCAGGAATTCCCTGCCCTCCCAGTTCTATCACGGAGATTATTTTGGACACTGGCATTTTGTGAAACCCTTGAGGGAGGGAAACGTGAATAGAATTTGGCAGGTGGGTAGTTTTATTCTTTCATGCCAGGATCTAGTCCTCTCTTCCCTCAAAGGGCAGTCATTCATTACACTTTTTTTGTTAAAGTGTGCAAACAGTTGCTCCTAACCCCTCTCTGGTTTTTTGGGTTGTTATTTTGTTTTTGTTTTTTGCTTTTTTTTATGGTACTGGTAACACGAATAGCCTTGACACCAAGCTGCATCCCTAGCCTTGTTGATTGGTTTTGAGACAAGTGTCCTTGCTAGGTCACTGAAACTGCTCAAGCTGTCCTCAAACTCGAAGTCTTTCTGCAGCCTCCTAGAATGCAGCACCACACCTAACTGAGCTGCTTAGGATTTTTTCTAACTTAATGATCTTTTTACTAAAGGTGGGGAATAGTTAATACTTTGTCTATTCCAATCCCTGTTCATAAATGACATTTTCCATTATTTTCTTCACCCCAACTGCTGTGAACTTATTTCTAGCTATTCCTAGATAACACCAAAGGCTTCCTGTCAGTCCCTCACTTTAGTTGGCCCCTTACTAATCCACCCTTCCTGTTGCTTGTAAGATCCTGTGTCTCATCAGGACTCTGCCTTACTTCCAGGCTCCACCTCCCTCTCCTCAGATCTCCCTCCAAGCCCGCCCGGCTGGCCTTTTAAGAGAGCACAGGCCTCACTGCTCAGAACATGCCCCTGGTCCTCCCTTCGCCCTCCCCCTCCGGCTCTCCCCTCTCCCCTTCAGTTCGGGGCAGAGAGCATTCCTTCCTAGGGTAGATGGCACTTAGCTGTACCAAACCACTTCTGGGTCACACTTGTAAATTTCTCTCAGGCAGTTTGAGGATTAAATAAATTACATATAAAATGCTTACAGCAGTGCCTAGCATATGGCCACCTGAATCCTGTTACCAGACACTGCCGTGGCTCCCAGTGGATTCAGGCAGTATGTTTGTGGGTCATGTTGGTAGTTCCTGGCACAGAGGAGAATATAAACACACCTTAGGCTCCATTTCCACAGTCCCTAGCAGAAAAGAATACCTAGTTATTTTCATCCTATTTCTTGGCAAGTTGCCTCAACTCCCAACATGTAGCAGAATCTTTTTTTTTTTTTTTTTTTTTTTAGGTTTTTTGAGACAGGGTCTCGCTTTGGAGTTCAGGCTGGCCCTGAGCTCAGCCTCCAACTCACGTCACAGGAATCCTCCTGCCTCTGCCTCCCAAGTGCTGGGATTACAGGCGTGAGCCACCACGCCTGGCACTGTGGTATGTGGTACTGGTTGCTGCTGGGTTTGAGTCTCCACACCCAGTATTGTATATGGTTATCAGGGGATCGAACCCGGGCCCTTGTGCTTGCAAGACAGGGGCAGGAACCACTGAGCTAAATCCCCAGCCCATGTAGCAGAATCTTACACTGATTCACGTCTGAAATATAGGGCTGTCACTGGATACCAGCTCTCACCCTGGCACAGTGGTGGCAGCCTGGCCTCCGCACACTGCCCTCAAGCAGTGGCATCTGCCACCCACTTCCCTTCCTGGCTTCTTCACCAAATCCACACTCCAGCCTCGCCTCTCAAGGACACCTTCCCCACGTCCCCTACTGACGTGGGGCCACGGTTTCCCACACCCCCATTCTGTCTGCTTTTTACCACACTCACTGACGTAACCATCTCTTGTCCCAAGGGAAATCAGGCCCAGGGCTGGTACGTGGACAGTGTCCACCCCTACAGAGTCTAGGGTTTCTGAAGTAAGGCAGCAATCTAGAAATAAACCAAGATTTCTAAAAAAGGACTGGTTGCCACGAGATACCAAAAATGTTCCTTTGAAGCCGCCACAGCCTGGTCGGGGAGTGAGGGAGCGCCCAGCACTGAGCTCCAGAGTGGACAGCTGATCAGGGAGAAGCAGGTTCATTTGCTTCAGCATCTTGAGGGCAAGAATGAGTAAAAGGGCCGCCAGCTAGACGGGACTACACCAGACCAGACCTGCGGAGCTGCTGCTGTTGGGTGGTGACAGACCTGTCAAGCTCTGGCGAAGGGATGACGTGGCCACATCTCACCGCAGCAGGGTCAGGAGCAAGTGTAAAGTGGGTAGAAAATACCGGCAATTTACTGAAGTCTCCAAGAATTACCACAGAACTTAAGGCAGGAGCCCAGGAGAAGGGCTACAACCAGGAGAGGCCTCCACACATGCTGGTGGAACACAGGATACTGGAAGGGAACTCTGTCCAGGAAGACCGCACCGGTCAGGCGAGTGCTGAGCCGAGTGGAGAGCTGAGCTCAGGGCTGGCGGGCAAGCACCGTCCTGCACAAAAGAGAGCCTTGTAGTTAGCACAACTGCCATGTAGGTCTTTAGCTGGCTGGTTAGTGCCCGGGACACTTCAGGTGTAGAAAGTGCAGGACAGGGAAGCAAGGGGCGAGGCTCAGTGAAGCGCCTGGCTTCCCTGAGGAATCTTCCACACAAATGGCCTGCTGAGCACAGCCCAGGAGTAGTGTGCTGCTGCAGTTTTTACATGTTTGTTCTAAAAAGCTGAGCACATTCACCATGTCCAGATATTTGGCTCTTGTGATGTGAGAGTTTAAAATGCCACTGCATGTCACATGCCCACATAGTCCTGTCCTGCAGGTCGCATCTGGTGCAGCTGGACACAAGCACCAGGCCTGTGTTCACCCAGGAAGCATGAAGGGAGTCTCCCGCAGAGGCCCTGCCTGGGGAGGAAGTGGGTACAGCTGCCTTGGAAACAACCTATGGAGAGGGCATCTGAGCGGGAGGCCAGGTGTCTTTTCCTGGCAACAGTATGCATGGCTTTACCCAGTAGTAGCCAGCACAACTGGCACACTTGTCTGTGGCACCCATGTGTGTATGTGACACCTATAAGAATTCCAACCCACTATTTGGATGCAACTTTGGCCTAAAGGGTAAATTCACTAGGAGTTGTGACTTCCTGTACTCAGAGCCCCAAACATGCAAACATCCACACCATACATGCATGAAGTCCCAGTCTGCCCTAAACACCAGCAGACACACCTACTCAAGTGCTGAGACTGAGGCGAAAGCCCTACCAAACAGAAAAAAAGATGTCCTCCGCACTGAGCCCGACACCCCCTCACCCTCCCAGCCACAGCCAGCAACCTCTGTCCCAGCGCCAAGCGTCCCGGCCTCATTTGTCCACAGGCATCAACATCTGGACTCCCTGGAACCCTTCTGCAGCCCTGGTTACCAAGGCCCTTACCTTGGGCTGGGCGTCCTAGTTCCTCTCCCACCAGCAGGAATTGAGGGGTGAAGAGGTGGGCAGGGGCCAGGCCTGGGGATACGCTGAGCTGCAGAGCTGTCAGAGTACCTCTCCTGAGGTCCTGAGCCCGGAAGATGGGCAGCCACCTCCTACACTACAGAAGTACACAACCTGTGCTCAGTGCAGACACCGAGTCTCCCTCACTTCCCAGAAGTTACCTGCAGTGTAGTCCCGTAAATGACCTATGAACAAAACAGGAAAAGCATCTCTATTCCCAAGGGAGTGGGAAGTACCGAGGAAGGTCAGAAAGGGTCAGAATGTGGACTGCTCTGGGATGACAGAAACATGGGGAACCAGCACGCTTTGACCTGCCTGCCTCTCTCAGACCCTGGGCCAGCAGTGCACGGCAGCACCCAGGAGGCCAACCTGGGCAAGACCTGTCTCAAAACCAAACGGGCATAATACAGGCTCGTGCACATCACCTCCCTCTGTCATTTCCACCCTCACTGACACCGTAAGAACTGTTTGCAACCTGTTCACAGAGCAGCGGCCCCAGGGGATGCACACAGGCCTTTAGCAACGCCCTCCCCAGATCCTTCCAAAGGTCTGCGATGAGTTCTTACAAAGCTAGACATGCAGGTCTGGAGAGATCAGTGTGGTTTAACCTTGGACAGGAAGAGCTTTAGAGGCAGTCAGTGAGATGAAAGCTCCCATTGCAAAGGCGATTTGAGGAGCATCCTGGAGCCTTCTGTAACCGCAGAGGAGGGAAAATAGAACCCCCAGGGGCCTCGAGGAGGAGCGCTGTGACCCCAGCCTCCCTGGAGCCCGCCAAGGAAGCCTGTGTCTGCCCCCTTTAACTGTCTGCTCATTCCTGGCCTATCCCGAGCATGCGCTCAGGGAACCCTGGCGCAGTGCGCGAGTCCACTGCAGGCAGAAGTATGAACGACCAGTGCCATCCCTTTGAGGAGCCCTATGGCCAGCCGTGGGTGGCAGCTCTGCCACGCTATTTCCATCTTGATGTACAGGCGCGTGACGTATGTTTCGTCAGGACACACCACACATCGTGTGGGAGGTGGAGAGGTTGGGCGACCCAGACTTCCTCGGGGAACTTACAGTACTCTTGGCCTGGCCTCCGCTCGCACCGAAACGCGGTGCGTGAGCGCCTCTTACTGCTCTCACCCGGAATGAGCTGCAGGGCAAGGCTAACACCAAGATGGGTCCTTCCTTACCCCTCAACCCAAACTTTCAAAATGTTTAAAATCAAAAGAGTTTTGTTTAGCACAAGTGCCCAATAACACAGCTCAAACTGTTAACCACTTATTTGTCTTTCTGAAGCCTTTAAACTAGAACAAAATGGAACAGTGATTTCCGCTTGGTTTTTGCTCCATACCCCCAGGTCCACAAATGTCCTTGTCACAGCTGATGCGGAAATATTTCTGTTCAGCTCGTGTACCTCTGTGACAGAGAATCCTGGGTTCTGCGGGACACCGCCCCCCCACGCCTGGCAGTGTTTCTATCAACCCTTCCTTTTCCACACAGGCTGCAGGCCAGGGTTCTCCATCGTGTGGCCTCTGTTCCCTTTGCTGGGCTTCCTCATGACCAGGCAGCACTGGGCAGGGACTAAGGGCCCAGGAGGAGGGAACAGGCAGGGGCTGGTTCCTCTGAATCACAGGACAGAACACACCGTCCTGCTGCCTTGGGGCCAAGACCTCAAGGAAACAATTCTCCCTTCAGTCCACACTGCTCGAGGCAGAGGAGTAAGAGAAAGCAGATGGCCTGGCCCTGGGAAGGGAAATGCCCAGGGGCTGCTGGGGTGGCCAAGGAAATGGAACAGGAAAGATCCAAAAATGCTTAAGGAACCATTTTGGAATCCAACTAGTGAAGGTCCTTTTCGGCCTTTCCACATGTACCTCAGCCAATGAATTTATTACCTGGCAAGAGTGCCAGAGCTCTCGTTAGAGCCCCAAGAGGAGAAGGTCCTGGCTCTGGGGGACACAGGTTCCATAGTACGAGGAGACGGGGTACCCCTCTTCCCTCCCCTGCCCAAGGACCATGTGAGGAGAACACCACATCTTCAGGACAGTGGCAGAAGAAGCTTGCAAAGCAGTGGTACCACCACTGGGCATCACTGAGTGACAATACCCAGCCCCCACAGAGCCCACCGGCCTGCTGGGGAGAGACACAGCCTCCCTGTGGCAGGGGAGGGCACATACAAGCCACAACCTCTCCCGTCACAGGACACCGATCTGCACAAGGGAGGGGACAGAAAGCTTTTTTGGGATGCTGGCTGAGCAGCCTAAGTGCCATTCATGAGGAGCTGGGACAGTGAGGTTCTTCTTGTTATAGAAGGATGGGCTTCCGGCAGCTGCTAGCCCAGAAATGTGTTCGACAAATGGGGGAGGGTCACACAGGGGTCTGTGACACCCCGGCAAAGCCCAGGAGGGCCGCCTGTCCTGAGCCTGGGTCCGGCATGGCCCAGGTGCCTGGCAAGCTCCACACATGAGGATCAGCACCCTGCTGCCCAGCTAACTGCCCCTATGGGTCCTCCTGAGCCAGACGCAGCCACGTCCCACACCCAGGGCCGTGCTGAGTCCCTGTCACACCAGTTACAGAAGAGCTTCTTTCCTCCCTTCCCCTCATTTATACAAATGTCCTTTTTACTTGTTTTGAAAAAGTGGCATGCTTTAAACATAGACCTCAATTGAAGATTTCCCTGCGCTACACCTGGATCTTCTGCGCTGTCTTCCCAAGCTGCACAGACAGTGCTGGGACAGTGACCTGGAGAGGACTCAATCCCCTGCAACTTGGGAACTGTTCCCTGAACGCACCTCCCCCGCAGGTCACTCAGACCTCACAGCATACACCCCTGGTCCCCACAGCCTTGTGGAAAACAGATCAGCCGAGAGTGGAAGAATTTCCCTGTCGAGTTAAACAAGACCATATGAGGTTCCAGAGAGGCCTGGCAGGGAGGCCGGGCTGCTGGATTCCAGGGTGTGGGCAGGGAAACAGTGATAAGCTCCAAGGTGGAGGCGCAGAGTGGAGCGGGGACGCGCCGGCTGGCCGGGAAGGAAATTTGGGTTAGACGCACAGGCCTTCTGCTGGAAGGTGCTGAGACAATGGAACTGACCCACCCTTGCCTGGAAACTGGCTTTTGAGGAACGATGGAAGGAGGCAAGTGGAAAGGACAGAAGGGACACCGCCTCCCAGCTGCAGGCCCGCAAGGAAGGGCCCAGAGGAGAGGGAGGGGGCAAGAGAGGGTCCTCCCCAGCTAGGGAGCTGTCAAATTGCACGCCCTTTCTGTGGGCACAGCAGAGCCGTACTCAGTGGCCCACACAGGCCCGCTGTCACCTGGCCGCTATTCCTAGCCACGAGCATGGAGAAGCCCAGCCGGAGGGAGCCAGGCAGCTGTGCACAAGCACACACACGCAAGCACATGCACACTCACAGGCAGGTATACTGGTGTTCCAGGAGCCCACAGCGTCGTCCCCTTGTGGAAGAGCAGTGGGGACGTCTTCTAGGCAACACAGCACCCCCCCAAGGCAGCCCCACTCCTGCTTTCTGGGGTTTGCTTTCATGTGCTATTTAGAGTCTCCACAGCTCCCTTCTGTCCCCCTGGAGGGACCCAGAGCTACATGCTGACAGCAATGACCCCTACATCCTTCCCTCCCAGCCCACTGTCCTCCCACTAGGGAACCCCAGGGACATTCTCCTCCACCCAGAATGACGAAGTGGGCGACAGGTAGCACAGGACCAGCCTGGAATGAAGCCCCAGCCTGGAAATGAGGCCTCTTGGCAGGAAAGTCTGGGGTCAGCGGGTCTCCTGGGAAGTCGATCAGGGTTCTGCAGAGAAAGGGGGTCTGTTTTAAAGGGACAGGTGCCAAATGCCATTCCACACAATCTGCTGCCTAGAAACAGCTGCGGCTGGTGCCCAGGGAAGAATGCAACCAGAGCATGGCACCTTCAGCACACGGGAAGGACCCTGTCCTTCAGGAACAGTGGTGACATGCAAATGATGCACAGCATGTGGAGAGGTGGGCAAAGGCCCAGACCCCAGAGCCCCAGAGGATGTCACTGGAGTTAACCGCCGGTGTTTAAATCCTAGACCCAGTACTCCTACGTGCATTCTGGGTTTCTAATGGGAAGATAGGAATGAACAAAGCATTGGTGTGAGGTTCAAATAATCCCAGGTACCAGAAAGGTCCCTAAATTAAGGGCAAAACAAAAAATACTCAGCAGAGGCCATTCTCCACGAACACTGGATTCTCCTAGCACTTCACAGCCCCAAGAAATTCACATTTAAGAAGATCCTATTTTCTTAAATATGGCTATAAGTGGGCACCACACACGCACACCACTTCGCCTCACAGCGTCTGAATGTGTGTGTGTGTGTGTGTGTGTGTGTGTGTGTGTGTGTGTGTGTAGCTGGGTGGGTGTATACAAGGGTGCCTCCATGTCCCAGGTGCCAGTCATGGGTGCTTCTCCCGTTGCCACTTACAGAGCTCACACTCACCTTGTCCACAGGCCACTCCTTGGTTCCTCAACTTCACTTGAGCAACCTGGGTACATGTGTTCCTCCAATAGCGAGGCTGAGATTGGAGGTCCCAGCAACAGACAGGTGGGAGCCACACTAGAAGGGCTAAAAAACTAGGAGAGGCTTCGAGCTGGATGCTTCTTGCACACTTAGCGTGAGCCAGGCAGCTGTGCTGCAAAGCAGGTTGATGGCAAGCAGCCTCCTGTCATTGCGTCACGCCCCACCCCAGCAGTGGAATTCTGCTGTAACGGCTCAACATCGCCATCACGTGGCCAGATTATTGAACGACAGCCTCCTGGTCCCTCAGGCTCACTGGCCCTGGATGCCTAGATCAAAACCTTACTTCTATGAGGCCCACCCCCCTGAATCCCAATTTCATTGTGGTTCCTGATGCACCTAGTCAGGATATGACTCCCTGTGGATTCAAGAAGTAGGATTCTGAGCTGAACATTCTTTAACATGAACTGTTTTAATTGGTGGCTAAGAGAAGATACATGGCAATTTGAGAGGAACAGAAAACAGTTATGTTGAGATTCCAATCAGGACCAGCACTGCACTGCATGCCCCTCTCCCCTCGTGAACCCAGGGCTGCCCCCACCCCACCCTGACGGACTGGCTACCCCTGCGAAGCTGACCCTCAACTCTCCTCCACTTCCCTCCCGTTGGATGCCACGCCATGCCCCTGATTACCACCTCTTCCAGCCTGCTGGGCCTGTCTTTCTCCCTGTCCACACCTCAAAACCCTCCTTGGGCTGCAGAGAATGTCGGAGGAGATACTGCAGCCCAGCTGGACACCTTGGGACCGGTGCAAAGTGAAAATTCTGGACCACAAAGGAAGTGATGGAGCAGTTCACCGAGCACCAGGCCTGCTGGGTTTGGACGCTACGCTGAGCCCCATCCCAGCGCTTCAGCCTGTCCACACACCCTTGCTGGCCCTGGCTGGCAATGCCAGTCACTTCACTGTCACGAGAGCTACCATCGAGGAGCCCAAGGCACACACATGGCCCATCCTGCTCTCTCGTCTGTCTCGCACTGCACTTACCCGCAGGCTTTGGAAGGCACTTAATTGGCTCCCAGGGATCCAATTAGTCTATAAATCTCAGCAGGCTTCCGGGACCTGCCAGGATGGTGGGACCAAGGGCATCACTGCAGACTTTGGCCTGGATACCTGTGGAGAACCTGATGCTGCCATGAGTCTTGGAGTGGCAGGACCACCGTTTCACTTTGTTCTCAAACTCCGCGTGCACAGGGCCCCTCTGGGGCCTCTCAGAGCACAGAGCCAATCAGTCCGGACAGCCAAGGGCAACATGGGAAGTCCCAGTGGGGCATTCCTCAGGGACCCCAATGTTCCCACCCCAGGGCCAAAGTGGGACAGCCACAGTCACAGGCGACAGTCTGGTCCCTCCAGGCCACCGCCGAGGGTCCTGGCCAGGGTAGTGTCAGCCCTAAAGAAACCCATTTGAGGAGAGCTTAAGACCAGTGTCTTGCAAATGGAACGAGGAGGACAGAGGGCCCGTCAACCGCAGAAGCAAAAATAAGTAGTTAAAAAGATATACGTTTTACTCACACACACAAATACACACACTGAAGGCACCTAGGAGCTGGTAAAACAAATCCATTTTTAGATTCCTCTGTTTGCCAGAGTCCTGTTTCCCGAAGAGTGCAACCCTAAGACCCCATGGCCCTAAGCCTGCACCCCACCATTTGCACGGAGAGGGTCCCTGGAGCCAGACGCCCCACTGCAGGAGAGCCTGCGCCCTGCTGGCCGGGCTGGAAGCCGTGTCCTTGAACCTCCGTGCAGCACACAGGCGGTCAGTTCCTGCTCCCCAACTGTGGGTTCTCCCGCTGGGTTTAGAGTCCTGAGGGCGAGGGCGCATCTGGTTCTGGGGGAGGAGGAGCCCGAAACAGGGACATCGTCGGCGTCCTGTCCTCAGATGGCAGCACAACAGAGTCACTGTGGGAGACCTGCCTCTACACCCCAGTGTGCTCTTTGATCCAGGTCCGAAATACAGGGAGCCGCGTGTACACGCCAGGCTTGTTCTTCTGAGCACAGCCTTCACCCCAGCTGACCACGCCGGCCTGGAAGAATCGCCCATCGGTCTCCACACTGGACAGGGGGCCCCCAGAGTCGCCCTGAGAAGAGACAGTGGAGTGAGGCCCCGCCCCCTCCTGACTCCACCCCTCCAGGCTCCGCCTCACCCTTCCTGGCCCTACCCCCTGCCCACTCTCCTGGACCTGCCTATCTGTCCCGGCCCACACACCTGGCAGGCGTCCACGCCCCCACTGAGGAAACCCACACACATCATGCGTGGGGTGATCTGCTGCAGCAGGTCCTCACAGATTGTCTGGTTGATGACGCGGATCTCACCCTTCTGCAGGATTGGAGCCCCGGTGCCTAGGAGAAGGCAGGACGGGGCGGACTCAGCATGTAGCTCCTCAGGCAGCCGGGCTGCACCGGCAAGAGCTCCCTGAAGACGCTATCCACTGAGTCAGTTTACAAGCAGACCCTGGAAACCAGCGCTCAACACCCGCGCAATGACTGTTCCGCAGCCACAGAGCTGGCGAGCTGTCAGCCTTGCGCCAAGGGGAGCTGGGGTGGCTCAGAGCTGGAGCTCTCCCCTCGTGTACACGAGGCCCTCGAGCACCAAAAAAACTACAGATACTAAGCACGGGGCGTGGGAACAGCAGTGGGAAGACTGAAAGCGCAGCAGGGCACTGCGGGTCGGGCCGGCAGAGGCTGCGGCAGCGCGTCCCGTGAGCGTCCTAACTGCACTCCACACGTCTCCCACAGGCAGGCCGGAGGGACCCCCAGGGTCATGCGCTTCCTGGCTGAAGTGAGGCTCACCTCCCTCCTGGGTGTGCCCCCAGCCCGTGACCCAGATGGCCTTGCCAGCTGGGAAGACGTGCGTGGCGGCAGGCAGGCAGATGGGCCGCACCAGGGCGCTGTACTCCGCCGGCTTCGTTAGCTCCAGCAGGGCGATGTCG
This sequence comes from Petromus typicus, assembly GCA_004026965.1. Classification (NCBI taxonomy): domain Eukaryota; kingdom Metazoa; phylum Chordata; class Mammalia; order Rodentia; family Petromuridae; genus Petromus; species Petromus typicus. The sequence goes on along the minus strand of PVIR01028317.1, from coordinate 1,546 downwards.
TAGTCAAAGGTGAAGTCGTTGAAGGAGGGGTGCGGGATGATGCGCTTGAGCGCGTGCTCCTGCACCCCTGTGGCCGAGCGCTGGCCCTGGTCCAGCAGGCCCAGGAAGGCTGTCCACTTGCTGGGGTCCGAGTATCTATGCGGGAGGAGGAGGGTGAGGCTGGCCAGGGGCCACGTCCACACGGACCACTGACACCTGGGGGAGGGGAGCAGGATCCCCACCACAGGCTCCTGCTGCTGCCACCTGGCACACAGAAGCCTAAAGCCAGGGCCCACCTATCAGGGGCTGCAGCCAAGGCAGCCCACCCTGTAAACTATCCAGGAACTCATCAGCCGGCACCTCAGCTCCAGCTATCTAGGTCCATGTAGGCCCCAGGCAGCAGAGACCAATGGGGAGAGAAAGCCACTGGGATCCCCGTGACCACTGGCGGCCATGGGCTGTGGGGCTGACAAGGACACATTCTCCTCAGGGGCTGACCCACGGATCACCTCATCCTCCAGGAAGTCCCACCAGGCCACCGGCCCACTCCTGGATGAGGACTAGGCATAGAGATCAAGTCCTGCGCCCACGATCACACAGCTACACCTGTTGGCCACAGTCCACATTTAGGTAGCTGTGCTCCCGACCACCTGTGACACAGCTCTTGGGGGCCTGAGCACCTGACTCAGAATGTGTCCAGGGAGGTGATTCCGGGTCACTGCGACACCTCGGTCTGCATGATGGAGGCACCTGTTTAGCAACCTTCGGGCACCCTGACCAAACCGGTGTTCCCAAGGCTGCCTTCCCAGCCCTCAGGCAGGGACCAGGGTTGAGGAGCGTGGGAGGGCAGAGGGGCCTGGCACTTCACAGATTCTGCCCCCACATGGCAAATCTGTGAAGTGCAAGAACCAAGCTGTACTCCGACTGTCTCCAGGTGTGAGCAGTAAGGATCCGCGGAGAATGCGGTAACTAACAATACTTTATTCCCTTGGGGTAACTGTACTTTACTCCCTTTGCAGTGCCAGCCAAACACTCCCCACAGAGCTGCACTCCCACCCTGAGCTGTGAATCAGCAGAAATCAGACTAATTATCAACAGATGAAAAATGAAATGACAAAGCAGAGAGAGGCAGGAGTGAACGAAGGCCTGGATAGAATCCCTGTCCCTCAGCCAGACACACTGAGGGCCAAGAGACAGGGACCCTCGGTGTGGGGACACTGAGTGCCCACCTCTTAACGCCTTCCCTGAGAAAAGTATGCCTGGGGAACTGGGTAGGGGCGCACACCTGTAACCCCAGTACTAGGCAGGCTGATGAAGGAAGGTAACCATGAGTTCAAGGCCACCCTAGGCTACATCATGAGTACAAAGCCAGCCTGAACTGCACAGTGGGACCCTGCCTTAAAAGATAATGTACCTTGGAAAAACATCTGATTCTAGGACTGGGACAGAGTACAAGAGGGACACACAAAGAGCCGGAAAAGGGGCCAGGTATTTAGCTCAGGGGTTCCAGCATCTGCCTTGCGGGTGCAAGGTCCCGAGTTTGATCCCCGGTGACCACATACCACAG
>PVIR01028316.1:0-22066 GCA_004026965.1 Petromus typicus | reverse complement strand
GGTGGGTAGGGCTATGGGAAAAAATGAGAATTAAGTTGTGTCTTATACTGGTACAAATTCCCATTATGGATTGCAATCATGATGTGTATATTTAATGTACCAATAAAGATAAAAAAAAAAAAAAGAAAATTTTATCTGCCCCGAAGTTTCAATTTGCCTCTGTGGCTTTTAGCATGAGTGGTTTCTTTTTGGTTTGGTCTGGTCTGCTGGAACCAGAACTAGTGCAGGAGCCCAATCTAAAGTGAGGGCTTCCCAGGGATTTGTTCAACAGAGGGACAGGTGAGCAGCAGCACACACAACTCAACAGACACACAGCTCAAATCAGTCCATCTCTCTGAGCAGGAAAAGACGGCTTCTCCTTCCGTTGTGCAGCAGAGGAAGGGGCTAGTTTGCATTTAGGAACCATGAAGAGGGCAAAAGGTATATTCTTAGATGCTAGGGTGCCAGGCAAGGAGGTGAGACACCTCTACCAGAAGAGACACTCTGGAAACAACAAAGCCAAAGAGGGGCCAGAGGACCCTCACTACTCTAGGCCAAAACCATGTGCAGGTGGTAAAGGCCAGACAGGAAGACGTCCAAGGTCCTTTCCATCACAGAAATTCCAAGGTGATTACTGATGGTGCAATCAACTTGAACACTCTATGAAGAAAGAAAGCTGCTTTCTTTCCCTTGCTGTTTATGTCTCTTGCAGTTTCCAGCATGATTCTAAGGTTCCATGTTCCTGGAATTCACATTTACAAAGGTAACCTGGACTATGGCAATGGTACTCTGGGAATCTGGTCCAAAAATGAGAAACATTTATATTTCCTTATAAGGTGTAGAAAAAACACACTAAAAGAAGCACTCTGACAGTTTGTAAAAGACAACTAATTTGGACATACTCTAAGGGCCACTGGGTGAATATGCAATAAAACGACAGTAGTGACACTTCTGCTATACTTAGTATGTGCCAGGAAGAGCTTTAAGGGCTTCCGAGTGGAGCACTGGATTCACCCTCACCACAGTGCTAGGAAGCGAGTTCCCTTACTGTCCCTACTGAAACATGAAAGAAGCCGGGTAACTGGCTCAGGTTCTCATTAGTTAGTGGTAGAGCTGAGCTCAAAATTACAGTTGTCCTGGGAGCCTGTGTTCTATACTCCCCTTGCTCTTGACATTCCACAGAACTCTGACAGCACAGAAAACCATCCCGTTTACTTTAGTCTATCAAATTAAAATTGTTTCTTAAAAAACAAGTAGCATACAATTCAAATGTTTCACTTTCTAGACAGGGCTTTATTTTTAACTTCTTGAGTGTCTCTATAGAGAGTCATAAACATCTAAAGTACTCCCTGACCTTTTCATGCAGCACAGATACCTGGAAGAAGCTAATAAAAGCTATGAATCTGATTTTTTTTTTCCCCCTCCCAGCCTCTAACAAAGGAAAAAAAGACAGGGGTGGGGGAGAACATCCTCACAGACAGAAAATATTTTTGCCTGACCACTGAGCTTGAGGCTCTTGGTTTACTGGTGCTCAGGTTAAGGACTTCTGATCTGAACTTGATAAAACAGACACACACACACACATATGCACAGACATGCACGCATGCACGCACATACACAGAGAGGGCGTGCACCCATTCATCACATGATTGGTGTAAGAGAGTATGAAGCAACTCTGCACCTGCAGGAGCTGGTAGAGTCTAAGTGCCAGGCAATGCCAAGCTGGCAGTAAAGAAAAGTGTGAGCACAGGGCACTGGAGCCCAGGAGGTGAGGAAAGACAGCACAGGGAAACTGCCCAGGCAGAAAAGAGGGGAAGAAGACAGAGTCCACACCGTCGGCATCACCATAAATCATAACAAGGGCCCGGTGTGTGCTCTCTCCGGGACTGCGCATCCATTATCCCCTCCAGGCCTCACGATCAATGAGCAGACAGTGAGGAACAGACCACAGTCAGGCATGAATTCCAGAAGAGAGTCCAGGTGGACTTCAGACTTGCTTTTCGACTTCTCACTATGTGCTTTGAACTGCGTAGGATCCTCTGAGGATAACATTTGCGCTGAAGGACCACTGGAAGGTAGGGGTGTCCCACAGCCTTTTACTGTCTTCCACACTCAACACAGGAAAATTCTGCTCATCAGTTTCTTCAAAGGACTTGCTCTGTACCCAGCAAAAAATACTAAGCAAACAGCACAATTATACTCTGTTAAAGCACATTCTACATCCCAGAAATATGTTCACTACTTTTTTGGTGGAGAATTAAGATATTTTTAAAAATTATAAGTTCTCTCCAAAATCTTCAAACCTATGCCTTGTTCATTTTGGATTCCCCAAACATATATAATTCCTAGCTCAACAAGTATCTAGGAACATTCTACAAAAGAAGCAGGGACCTATTTTAGGGAGGATTTGCTATTCTGAAGGAAACATGAAGGCACAGCTATTCCTGAGCACGGAGGGCTGTGATATGTTAAGAAGTGTCTTTTAATACGACAGTTTCTTCCCAGGGACTTGGTAGGGCACAGCTCTCTGCACAGGTCGCCAGCAGTTATGACCACCGCTTGTGATCAGCAGCAAGTCCACCTCCTGTGAGGTGGCCACATCAGCAGGACAGAACAAACTCTGCGGCAACAACAGGCTCCACTTGACACACTCTCTGTTGAAGTTAAACACACGCACTCAAAAACAAAAAGCCCCAAAGGCTGAGCACTGCCCTCCCTGATATCCGAAGTTTTTTCTTTGAATCATGTCAGCTATAATGAGGAAATGTTTATAAGACAGCAAGGACCAGCAGCAGTGACATATCATGACTGCTCCAAATCTTGTCCTCCTGGTACTGCAGTGCTGGGATAAATGAAAATTATGTGCTAGCAATAGCACAAAAATTTGCTTCTTTGCAAGCCAAGGGTAAGAATTACACCAATGTAGATGGTCTAATTTTCCGCCCAGCACAGCAAATACAGGTCCTTTCCACACGGTGGTGCTCTCTACCACACTGTCCCGCCACCGGGTACAGTACATCAAAATGACAACAGCCTGGGTTTAAGATGATTTGTCTCTTGAGGATATACATTTGGTTTAAGTTTCCAGTGCAAAGTTAAAGTTCTTAAGATAGGTCATGCAGATCAATTGCTCCTGTAATCCGAAACTCAAAAGAGCAAGTAATATCTAAACAAGGGAGGGGGCAGCCAGAGCTTGTAAGGGTCTCTAAAAGCCAGGAGACAGTCTGCCGGGCTACCTCTAATCTCACCATCAGGACTGTTACCTCGTTCAGTTTCTGCTTCACATCAGCAATAGAATAGCAAAAGCAACTGAGAGCAGTACAAAGGGAGGAGACATTCGACCTCTACGCCGCTTGACGGATGCCAGTACTTTACACTCAGCAGAAAGCACTGTGCCGACAACATTCAAACCCCAAAGTGGTGGGGCTCTCCTCCAGTCACACACATTTTCTCTCTTAGTAAAAACAAAAGTGAAAGAAGGGATGTTCATCTGATTGAGAAGCTCTGAGGAAAGATTCAGTAACAAGATCCACAGTCTCTTCGGTAATCTTTCAATGGAGTGAATGGGAATAAAATGCCGAGTATTCAGCCTTGACCAGGAGCATCGAGGTGCAGACTCCAAGCAAGAGCCAGGGCCGGGTCTCACCATTCCTGTCCCCAAGAAATTAGACTCCTCTCCATCATCATGGTCTTTTCTGCAGTAAACACAACCCTAAACTTAAAGTACATCGGTACACACAAGCATGCACAAATGCAGAGATACTATCAGAAAGAATAAGTCACAAAACGCTGTAAAATACAGTACTTTGCTTGAAAAAATGAAATTATAAAACTATGGTTCCTAGAATTTAAAGATACTAGCAAATTATAACTGCTACATTTTACAAAATGAGGACTTCTATGATAAAAATTGTTTAAGTATTCAAAATTAGCACACAATAAGTTGTTCCTAATACAACATTTGCTAGGAAAAAAAACTTCTGGATTAAAAACAACTAGAAAAAACCAGTTGTGTCCTCAGTATATTAAAGATCTTGATTTTGAAAATCAAATTATATGTATTTTCACTCTACTTTTAAGAGTTATTATTTTACTTGGACACAAAATATTTTAGGGACTATATTAGAACTGTACTTTAAGAATTCAATAGGAAAGTTTTAAAAGTAAAACTAGCATTTATGATTTAAATTCCCTCGATAAGTTTTTCAGATTAAGTAAAGCATATGAAACACTACACATATAAAAATTTTTCATTCTTATTGTAGCAAGAAATTTCATTGAAAATCATGCCAATTATAAGCAATAAAATTCTCATCAAAATATAAGACTATCTGATCCTGAGTTCCCAATGCACATATACTTTTAAAGGACATACACATCTGTATAACAAGGAAGAGAAAGCAAAACTTTACAGTGTTTACAAACTCCTTTAGAAGCTTTACAATGGTATCTAATCAAAAGTGGTTCTATTTCAAGATGACTATATGTACAAACTGGCAAAGTGATACACTCTTACATTCACAGTAAGAACTACAGTAGAAAACAGACAGATCTCCCCAAGAACTGGAGGATAAGCAACTGAACAAATAAATGCTGGTTTGCTATTATGAGGTTAATCTTTTAACAAATTTCATATTAAAGTTTTTAAATTTTATTTTTATCTACAGCCTAACTGTGGTACATTTCAATAATTTAAAAATAGTAAAATATGATTCCTTCTTACAAAAAAAACTCAGTATGTGCTTATTTTGATTTAAAGTTTAAATTTTACTGGAAACTAAGCATTTTGTCTTTCAGTGGATTCTGTGCTCATAGATGGAAAAAGTCATTTCAGAAACAACTTAATAAGCACTAAAGCTCTCCAAAAAACTTCATCCACATTGAAAAATTCATATTTAGCTTTTATTTAAAATTACAGCCAAAGTCTTTGTTCTAGATCAGTATAAATCACTGTTCCTTTTTCCAAGAATTGAGTTTTGAAAGAAAACACTATTAAATGTTACATCTGACTTTAATAGAGTTTCCCAATTTGCTTTTGCATATTTATTATCAAACTCTAATCATGACTTTCCAAATGACTTTATTTATACTTTCACACAAACTTCCAAAGTTTTCTCAACTTAAATAAAAACCCACAAAAACTGTGGGAAATGTTTTGCTTGAAAGATAAAAGCAAGCTGGTCCAAATGTACATTTGCAATAATCAGTGTTTACTTCTGTTGTTCAAACACTCAGCTTACAGCACTTTCAATATCTACATTCAACTTAATTTTGTCTCTTAAAAAAAGTGTGTGGGGGGGAAAATAGTTTTCTCTTCCCTTATTTTGCGAAAATATAAACTCATTTAATGCAAAGCATTCATGGGTCAGGCATGTTTTAGCTACAAGTACATTTAGTCTCAGTGGCATTCACATTACATGGAAAATGCTATTTCTTTCAAAATTTCAGTCTGAACATTTTATAAGTATAATTTTGCTTTTCCTTATAAAAGTAGGATATATTTTTATATAAGGCCTGATAAAAATTTTTGTAAATAAAAATGCAAAAGAAATACCATGACACTAATTTGGGAAAGAAGATAAGTATTAATTTCATTTATTTAAATAATTGAGGGCTTTTCCTTGAGATGTCCCTACTATACATTTTGTACTACATTTACCACAATGTAATTTATTAAACTTGTAACCTGGGAACAATTTACCAGTTAACATTATATCTACTAAAAGAGGAAGTACACTTTGAATAAGTAAAATACTGGGAACTATTTATGCTGTTTAAGAGACTGGGCTATGGACTTTTAAAAATAATTTTTAAAATAGTCCAAAGGTTATCTGTGATACTGTTTATCCACTCTGTGATTCCATCTAATTCTAGAGACAGAAATTTGTTTCTCCTAGAGGATTTAAGACATCCATACAGTAAAACAACTTAAAGGTAATGACTAAAAAGAAATATTTCCTCATAGAAGGAACATATTTTAAATTCTGAATGACTGACAACAGAAAAGATTTTAACCTTAAAAAAAAAAAAGCCTGACAAGAGATTCTAGTTAAAAGTACGTCACACCTGAACTCCCCAGCCATGAATCCCAGTTCATTTTTTAAAATGAGGTCTATTTCCTGTAATTTTAGAATATAATTATTTTACATTTTTATGATGCCTTTGGGGTATCATTACAAATATTTTTATGTGTTTAAACTTAGGAAAGTAAAATTAAGTAATAGCTTTTCTTAAAGGGTGCTGTCAACTCTCTCCTGAACAAAAATTTTTGTTTTAAGGCGATCTAGAGATTTATATCCCTAGTAACCATAGAAATTAGTCTTAAGCTTGAGGAAAAAAAATTGTACAAAATGCTCTTTATTTAATTAAAACAGAGTTCTGCTCTTAGAAATGAGAGCCTTCTTTTGAACAGAAAGGCTTTTCCAGAGTGAAATCATTCTAACTCCAGGTAGCACTCTTTGTGATAAATTGATCCAATGTATTTAACTGGCTCTTGAACGTGTAGGCACAGAAAGTAAATACTCTGTTGGAAACGATTTGCTCCAGGACCATAGCCACTGTCAACTTCAGTAAGAAAAGAAAGTGAAACCTACAGAATCTAGAGTCTTTGTAGATTATCTAAGAATGAGAACAAAAAGAGAACAAAGAAAATAGTTTTAACAGTAACATTTAGGAGGAACCTTCTTAGTTCAAGTTTGTTTTTATTGGGAAACTGAAAGCAGCCTTCACCGTTCCTCACACCAAGAACCAGCCACGCTCATGCATCGACTTTTTGGTGATGACTTCGGCTTTCTGCCCATGTGTATGACCATGGAGTAGCACTCGGCTTCGGCTTATCACATTGTGACTAAAGTGAGTTTGTTTCCGACTTGGAAAAGCAGATGGGAAGTCTGGGAGCTCTTCTGTGTCACTGTCTTCCCAAGTGGGCTGAGAAAATATGTGCATTCAAGGATAGGAAAGACAAACCCCTCCAACATCTTTTAAATGTCAAAGTTTTCAAGGTTTATGAAATTCAGATGCTAAGGGAATCTGTATACTACCAAATTTGATTAACTTTTATGAGATTTAAATTTGTAGCTCTGGGTATTTCTCTGTATGGTGAATAATTTGAAAAGTTAGCTACATTCTCATTATTATGTCTTAAAAAATCTGTCCATTTGGAAATGTAGACACTGCTGATCATGTCCTGAATAAGTACTAAAAATGTCAACACTATACACTCTAAATACAAACTATAAATATCTCTGCTTTCAGACAATCAAAATCTTTGAAGGACCAGAAATAGGTGTTTCTCCACAAAAGTTTAGAAACTCCTAAGAATGCTAAACACTCAAGCTGCAAGCATTTCTTTCCCATGCTAGGCATGCTAATTTCAATCATACAAAGAAAAAATTTACCAAGCATTTAAAAAAAAAAATCAAGACATCTTAGTTTATGTAACAAGATGCAATAAGGGGAAGAATACAGTAAAGAGTTTTAAATGATAAGAATAGGTGATCTATACTGTACGTAATTGACCACACAGCATGCTCATGTTGGTTGGTAGTTCTAAAATTATTCCTTTGTGGTAAAACAAAAAATAAAACTGTTTTACATTTTTTGGGTAGGGGAATAGGAATCAGAAATTTTGATTCAAATGATGGATCTATCTTTGTAATTTGGGCATTTCCACAGCAATTAGTTCCTAAAATAAATGAAATATGTATGTATCAATGAATTTTCATCTTTAATTGAAATTATAATCAACAAGCTAAAATATAAAATCCGTGTTAAAGTATCAATAGTAAATAATGTTTAAAACAGTTTTAAAATAATCTCAACACATAATGCCATTTTAAAGTTTTTACAATACGATGGTCAGTAACAACAAAATCCCAGTGCTACTGGCAGTATTTTGGGATATTTTCATTTTCTTCCAGTTTTTAACCTTAATCATGCAAGAAATCATGCAGGATCCAAGAGCCTCATTTTCACTAAGAATGCATGAACTAGGAAGAGTTTTGAGCATTTTCAATCCCTCATGATTTGCTTGTGTTGTACATAATTATTCTTTCTCTACTACAAAAAACCCAATAAGGTGTGTGTGTGTGTGTGTGTGTGTGTGTGCATGCGTGCGCACACAATTTCCCAGTCTCTCCTTAACCCCATGTCCATAGTGGTCTCCTCTAGGATTTTATCTAAGAGACAAACCTTACACTGGAGTTGGGAAATCTAGTTCTGTCAAATCGCTCTGAAGGTTCCCTAAGAGATACAACTGCACTTGTGTCAGAAAGTGTAGATGAAGTAAAAGCTATTGATGATCCCTGCAAAGAAGTATCTATGAACCCCCTAGGACATATATAGCAGTATTCTGCACAGACTACACCTGGCTCACACCATACCCATAGTCAAGGCATTTCTCTGAGATTCAATTCTGCTTATGAAACACAGGTCATGTTTCCTATTCCCTACGGTCTATTTTAGCTCCAAACATTCCATGGCTTCTTGAATTTGACTGAAAAGTCAGCAACATGTTTCAAGTGATTTTTCATGTCCAAGTCTTACGAATATTGTGCTTTTTTTCTAAGGAAAGGATCTAACATTTATTTGTAATTATTATATCACAAAGGATATCCCATATTTTTAAATATCTCACTTAACCTTCACAGCAATCCTCTACATTAACACTTTGTTCATTTTATAGGTAAGACTGAGGCACTGACATGCTAAAATTGCATTCACATCTAGATCTGTCCAGTTAACTCTCCACGCTTTCTGGACATCAAAAGAACTTCCCTAAAGCAAAATAATCACTATGTATCAAATCACACCCAGACAGATTCACATGAAGGACTATGTGAAAGTATGTGCTGGACATTGCAGGATACATAAGGAGCATATCACTGGCTTCATGATGCCTATCTTACAGGGCTAAATCATAAAGCTGTTAGGAGTCCCAAATGTGCCATGAAAGCAAAGGAAGCAGAGATTCCAGTGGACTAGAAAAAAGGAGGGCATACTCTTCACCCCACGAAGTAGGGAAAGAGGAAGGACTGACCTGCACAAAGGACTGATTTCACGAAGAGCCCTGTGAGATGTATTTATCCCAATCTCGACTCTGTAAGCTCCAGCTGTCTCTGTGTGGACCAGAGCTGAGGAGGTGACACATGCTGCTGGGCTTGGACTGAGGGGATGGACTGCCTGGGTCCAGAACAGGCTCTGATACTCAACCGCTACAAAGTCAGTCCCAATTTATTTAACCATTTTTGCTTCAGTATTCTCATTTGTAAAAAGAGAAAAACCAGTGCCTATCTCAAAAGATGTGTGAAATGCAAAGGGCATAGAAAAGAGCCTGTTACATAGTGTGAGACCAATCCTGGAAAGCCTGAAATGTCCAGGCAAGGAATTTCTGTGACCAATGGCATCAGAATGTTCTCTTGCAAACCAGAGACACAAGATGGCCACCATTCATCCATATTTCCATTGTACGGTTAATGCAAAAACAAAACAAAACAAAAGATAGTCTTGTGTTAACCCAACTCCAGCTACATATTTAAACATAAAAATGACATACTAAAATTTGTTTTTAGGTAAATGAGTTCTGTTGACTAAATAGGAACAAGTATGTTTTGTTTATTTAAAAGGAGCTCTTCCAGAAGCCTAGTGTAAAGAAAGGAAGAAGTTAAAATGCACATGAGAATTCAAAGGTAAATGACAGAACACTTTAGTACTATCAGACTGACAAGATGGGCTCTAAAATTATCCAGAGAGGAAGTACAGAGAAGATAAATGAGACATCCATGTTTATCTGATTATGTAGTCTTTTATCCTACAGTGGAACTGTACTTCCTTAAGTAAAGTACCTTCATCAAGACCATTTTCCCAAGTATACTTTTAAAAACAAGACTTTTTTCATTTATTTTTTTACTTCCAGGAGAAAAGTAAAGCAAGTAATGCATGAACCCCCTGGCCCACTTAAACATGAAGAAGCTGAGAGTTAAGAGATTCATGTCCCATGTCACCATTAACTGGAAGGAACACTGGCTTCTTCAACAGCAGTGCCAGGAGTGTGGGACGAGAGAAAGGCCCAGGCATACAGAGATGGGGATCCAAACAATCACTGGGGCCTCTCGAGGCCTCACCCCACACCCTGCGGCCCAGTGCAGTGCTGGGGCTGGAGACCCGTGCCAGCTGGCTGTCCTCCTTCACAAGGAGCTCCCTGTGTTCAGGCTAAGACCTCAGAGCTCCTCATGGTCTCTTGCCACATTGCAATAGTCATTCTGCAACTAAGTCCCACATCTTTCAGGGTTCTTCAGCCCACCTCCTCTGTCTTCCCCCACCAGCCTCATCCTTGGGCCCTCCCTGCATCCTTGCCCTTGCCTCTCCCTTCTCTGACCCTGCGGCCACACATTCATTGTGCATGCCCAGCCCTTTGAGCTAGGAAGGAAAGCTGAGGCCTGAGATGTGTGTGCTATTTTTAACTCAGTAGCTTCTGCATGTCGTTCTCAAGGCTTACCCATGATGCTGCCTATTCAGCTCTGCGCAGACAACTGACAGTTTATCTCTGATCCCATCCTTGCTAAATAACCCCTGAATATGGGTTTGAGGGAAGAAAACCAAAAACCTACTATCAATCAAATTGCAAGATAATGTAACCTAGAGAATAAATTTTTCTAAGCCTTGAGCTCTTAGGATGCAAAGAACAGATGTCTGAAATAGCTAGATAAAGCGTGAGGGAAATAGTGCCTTCCATGACCTTCGAGGAGATAGAAGAAAGGCTTCTTTACACTGCTGAGGAGAAAAGTACCTAAGGACACCTTAACACAGCATCCAGACAGCGTACAGTCTGGCTGCTTTGTGTCTCACACAGACTCTGACTCCATATAAACCACATCTCAGCCACAGCGTGTCTGCGGGGACAGCTCCAGAGTCCAGGCATCAGGTGTGGCATCAGGTGGGGCATCACTTGGACTGTCCTGCATGTGCAGGAGCCAGGGCCTCCTGAACATGGGTGCAGGACAGCATGGCCTCAGCTTTCACTCTCAGGCCAGGCTGGATTCTTAGGGTCACTGACACTAAGCCAGGGAGGGGTACAAATGCTCCTTTTCTAAAATGTTTGTAATGTAAAATCGGTGGAAAGGGCATGTCAGCACTAACTGACCAGGGCCTGAAACTGTATGAACATGTTACTTCCCTGCTTTGTGACTAGCACCAAAAACTCCAATAGCACCGGTAAGCAGTACGCACCAGGCACAGATCCCTCCAGTTCCACCAATACTGATTCACTTAATTCTCACTAGCAATCTTATGTGCCAGCTATTATTTTACACATGTGGAAATTTATTATCTCTGTTTTATATAAGAGGAAACTGAGGCTAAGAACTGTGCTCAATGTCACTCAGGTAGGAAGTACCAGAACCGGATTAAAGCCAGTCATAATCTTGCCCCAGAAACTTTGCTGGGCGTACTGTGTTGCTGGTTATGCTGTAACTGTCCTGAACACAAACTGTAAGCTCTGCCAGTGAAAGAAGTGTTCACTGGGCCTCAGAATCTCTTTGTCACGTCTTCCTGAGATGCACCAACTGAACCTAGAATGAAAGTCCTTTTTTTTGAGACAGGATCTCACTTTATAGTTCAGGTTGGCCCTGTGCTCACCATGAAGCCCAGGCAAACCTTGAGCTCATAGCAATCCTCCTGCCTCTGCCTCCCAAATGCTGGGATTACAGGTACGAGCCACCATGCCCAGCACTGTGGTTTGTGGTACTGATTGCTGATAGGCATGAGTCACCACACCTGGCGTTGTTGTATGTGATTACCAAGGATCGAACCCAGGACCTTGTGCTTGCAAGACGGGCACTGGACCCACTAAGCTAAAAATCCCTGGCTCTAAAAGTCCTTATTTTTATGAGTGTAAACTAACTATACTTTCTAAAACACAAAAAGAATGTTGGAGACAGTAGGCTTCGGGCCAGACAGATTGTACCATATAGGCGAGTACATCTGAAGGTACATAGTATCTAAAACAGGTAAATTTACTAATTACTGCAAGTGAGCAGATATATTTTCTACTTACTACAAAACATTCACATGACACTTTTATAACTACATCAATCAGGAAATACAAAACTGAAACAATCTAAAAAGGAGAACCCTCATACACTGAACCTGTTGTGTATGCTGTTTTCTACTAGAAATTCACAATTCATTGATTTAGATCATCTCTAAATTTGGAAGTTAGTTTTTCTATTTAGAATAACTCCCCCCACCCCCTGGAGAATGCAGTCCAAGCAAGGAAAGCAAGCAGGTTTTCAGTGACTTTCACTTTTTTGTAAAGTTGTATTGGAAAGTAATCCCAGTGACAATAATAACCTGCATGATAACCCTACCATCAACACACTTTGAACCATCAGCACAGGGGCTGGTTCAGAGTAAGTATTCAAAACTTCACTGAATAAATAAAAGTACATGCGTTTGGACTATCTTTATCATTGGCTTAACCCCAAATCAAAGACTTCGAGAACTCTGTAAGACAAACAGTCCTGTGGGTACCTCTTCACTATTTATCAGAACAGAGCTGTCAGGACATTTCAGGAGTAATAAAAATAATTTAATCTATATGAGCCTAAACATCAGGCAAATAGGAGTTGGAGTTTTATGACAATCCAGGTTTCTTATTAGAAGAGAAATGAATAGACAATAAAAGAAGCTAATAAACACTGTGAAGGCTGTGGAACTTCATAGCCAGGGTAAGTAAGACAGCACCTATTTCAGTGTCAGGTAGTTTTACACACAGGTGAAAGTTCACCTCCATCGCACACTCCAGCTGTGGACTCCGAGCACGAGGAGCACAAGGGCCAGCAAAGCTAAACAGGTAAATGAAGCCGCCAAGGGTGCCGCCTCATAGCAAATAGCGATTTGAGGCTAGAGTGAATTTATGTAAGACAAGCATTTCAGAAATTCATCCCAAGGCCCAACAAACTTTCCTTAAAGATCCTTTCTTTCAAATTAAAAACAGTAGCTTTATTAATGCATGACCCATTTCAAATTTGAAACACAACTCGAAGCCATACCTTGTGGAATGGAAAGCCATAAGTGTAGAGTGGAATGAGGCCAACTGAAATCAATATAAGAAATTTAAAGTAAGTAAATACTTTTTTTTTCCTCGGGGTAGTATAAAATGTATGAAATTACAGTAGTAAGAAGTTATTAATTTGAAATTATAAAGTGGAATTGAGGACTTCAAAATATTCATACTTTTCAAAGAATTGCGAAAGCAAAGAAAACCACACCATTCTTTGGAAAAGCTTACTTTTTAGAAAAACAGCATTTAATCCGCACAGCTGCTTGCTTGACCATAGCGCACAGCAAAAAACAGCAGCATGGATCACACCAAACTTGGCGCTGAGTACAGCAGCATTTTCAGGTTCCCAGGTAGTCATGGACCAGCTTCCACACAACTGCTCATGATTCACCAACTGATCCAACTTAATGACTAAACTTGACCTGGTAAGCACAGGAGCTGTGTCAAGTTACCTGTGTCACAGAATATTATATTCTGGCAAGCAGATTTATGAAAACTTCAACAATCACTAGGCAAAAATCATTAATGGCAGAACAGAACCTTAATGAGAGAGGAGCTAATGAGTAGCCACTCTAAAATGTCCACTAAAGGAAATAAAGACATGTTTGTTCAAGTGGAGCAATGACTTCTCAAACTTTAGTTTTTTCTGATTGACTGCCAATTAGAACAGCTACTGATGGGTCAGATGAGTCACTATCCCCACCAGTGGGTCTGCACCATGGGGTGGAGGAGGGGCAGCCCTATGTGACCAGCCACACACAGGCTCAAGGCACCATGCATCTAAAACCCTATCTTCACTGACTTTCTAGAGTAACTCTTCAGTAACTTAATATTATTCTTTTTGAAGTTTACCTCTTCATTAGATATAAAGTGTTTATAAATTATTCTCTGCTTATAGTGGAGGGTCTATGAAATATGTAAAATATAAGGAAGAAAAAAACTCCATAATATCCATGAAGTAATTAGTATAATTATCCATTTCATGCATATGTAACCTTCACATACACAAAGCCATACTACATGTACAATCCTGCATCCCACTTATTTTACTTCGCACCAGTGAGTACTTTCCATGTATTTAAAAGTTCTTACAAAAATGAGTGTTAAAGACTAAATAGCACTTCATTGCTTAAAACTGATTTAATCAATATTTCTATTATCATGCAACTAACTAGTTGTCTCTTTTAGTTTTGCAGAAGGACAAATGATGCTGTCGTAACTGTAATGCCAGAGTATCTCTGTACATTAAGACTTGGATTTTGTAATTCACTAAGATAAAAGGGTAACTGCAAGGTAAAGAGCTAGAAACATTTTCAGGCACTGATTCACATTGCCGAAGTATTTCTGTCTATTTGGCCTCAGTCCTGGGCACGGGGGAAACTCCCCCACAGTGCTGCCAATGCTATCTCCTCCCTTTGCAGGTTCAGCGAACAATGTAAGTATCAGAACATGACTAAGCGCAGATCTTCTCCCTTCAAACCAGTGATCTTTTCCATAAGCAGAGAAAAATAAGATTTCAGTTTCCTCTTCTGAGGACTGGAGGGATGGATGAAATGAACTCTTGGGCCATTGGGAGTTCTAACATTTTAGGATTCTCTTCTGTAGTTGACACCACAGCCTAGATTCACAGGACACTGGCAGGGGAACAAACCTGACCGGCTCAATTGGAGCTGCTCAGCTGTTACTGTTTCTCTTGCAACAGTCCCTGAACACTGGAAATACAGTTGCCAGTGTTTTATAAAAAGAAAGATAACACTTCTAGTCCTCACATACGTAACCTTTCAGTTCTCTATTCAGGCTCCATAAAACTGGATGTCACAGCTGGAAATTCTGATTTGAAGTTATGACTTCACAGAAAGCTGGACGCTCTCATGAAGATAAAGTTTCCTAAAGAGGCGCAGCATTGTAGAAGGCAACCAAAAATCTGCATTAGATTTTCTGCAGAAAAACAGAAACCTCCAGGACACTACCAGGCATTAAGAATCTGCACATTAGTAGACAGATGAAGCTGCCAACCTGCAGCTCCTATTTCCTAGCAGCAACACAACAGCCCCTCGAAGTATACGCGGAGACCTCTGTGCAGGTAATGCGCCCCAAACTATCTGCAAGATGCTTCAAAAGCACCAGAGGGGGAAAGGAACAAAGGACAACACTATTTTTTTAATCATATGAAAATTGCATTAGTATAAAACATACCAAAATACCAAAGGGTTGTTTTAGCAGAGAATTTGAACAGAATCTTTTTACTTGAAAACAGTAAAAGTTACCTAAAACAACAGAAGTGAGAAAACAGAAAGAATTTAGGGAAAGTGGCATTACTGTCAAGTTAGCCACAAATTATTGAGTCAATAAAAACTTTACTGGTTTTAATTTTTGTTCTTGAAAATTAAACTTATTGCATAAAAGACTATTCAGGAGCATATAAAATATCTTCTTTTATATCTTTTCAAAGGAAACTAAAAAGGTTTACAGATCTGGAGCCAAATTTTACCAAAACATTTTCCCTGTACTGAATATCAGTAAAAACACTTTTTAACAGAGTTCTTGCTCGATGCCCCAGTTGAGGAAATTGTGGCTTAGAAGCAACAGACATGTGCTCCGCCCCGTGTAGCTTCAGCAGCAGCCGCACAGCACAGCACAGAGGAGATAAGCAGCTCTGCGTGTTCCTGCCACACATAGTTTGAGGGGTCAGATGCATAGGTCCCCACTCTCCACCTATCCTTGTCCCAAAGCAGCTGTACTTCTGTGCCTGACAGTCTCCCCCCACCACTCAGGAGCTCCAGGCAGTCCCGACCTCGAGGGCTGCGCTTGCTGGGCGTGAACACCTTGCACAGAGGGGCTGCTGCACAGATGACTGGACAACAGGTCCTTTCACAAGTCCTGGAGCTCTGAACTCTCTCCAATCAACAAGACAAATGAAGACAAATGAAGTTCGGTCATCATCTGACTGATCTTTTAAAAAAATAAAAAGCCGTTGCTGGTTTTGGCCTGTAATTCATAAGTCCCCAGGACTGTGGGGCAGCAGTGCAGGGACAGAGCTTCCATTCTCACTCCTTATGTGAGCAAACAGGCCTCTTCGCTTTTCTATCTATGAGATTAAGAGTGTAACTGATCCTGAACCCTGTCACATTCCAGAAAGAAGTGACATTCTCCCACTGCCTACAACCTGCACTTAGAAAAACAGAACCTCTCCACTGCCTTGCAAAGCTTTTCCAGCAAAATAATGTATTCTGTTTCAGTCCATGTGCACTACTAATAATCACAAAACTCGTGCCATGGAGTGGACAGAGCCTTTTGGTCAACACTGAAATTTTTAAAAATTAAATTTCATTTGGTCCTTGGTATTGCAAAAATAAATAAATAAAATAAAAATTTAAGCTTACCTAGTCTTGTTGCACAGAAGTATGATAAAATAATCAATGAAATATTTCCAAGCATATACAGATAGGGTATTATATAGTGGACATAAAATGGAAATGAGAATCCAGTGAGAAAAAGAAAAGTTGGAAAATTTATGATTATAAGAAAGGTCAGAAGTTTTTTTTTCAACAAATGATGAAGGTTATCAAATATGGTATTCAGACTCCATGGAATACATAAGAGTGAAAAAAGTTTCACTTTAAAATGTCAAGTTTTATAGTACACGGGAAATTATATCCTTTGTAACATTTAAACTTACAGTGAAGAATTATAGATGTCAGTTTAAAATATACATGAGACGTTACCTAGTTTTTTTTCAAAATTCCTTTAAGGGAATACATGAATAAAAGTCTTTAAAGGTCACTGGCTTATAATTTGGTACAGAGAAAAATCACTAAACACATATTTACAAATAATAAAACTTTTGTGTAGCACAAACATTGTGAGACCAAGAAAGTATAAAACAGAAGTATTCACCACAGTCTGGGGCAGGAATCAGACAGTTTCTGCCACTAAAAGTAAACCTCAAGAGGGTAAAGACTACAGCTGTCATGCTCACTCTTGTATTCCCAGGGTCTAGAAGAAATGAATGGAGTGAGCTTTGAACTAAGAAATACATTTTAAACGGAGCTGGCTGAGCAAAATAGAGGGGCAGCCCACTCTAGGCAGAGGGAAGAGCAAAGGGCAGGAGGCAGAGGAATCAAGCGGGTTCCTGAGTGCTTCAGGATATCTCCTGATGTTTGCCTGTTTCTCAAGAGGTAACTGTGAGGAAATATTCCAATTAGAAAGTAACTTAATGAGGTCTATTTTTTATATGTATTTATAATTTCTTAAGAAAAAACCTATTGGCAATCAGAAGAAGAAGGAATTCATTCATAGATTCAACAGATATTAACTATCTGTTTTTCGCCAGATACCTTAGTAGGCACAGAACATACAGAACTAAACAGCCTGCAAACCATCTATAAGAACTTAAGAGAATGAAATGACATGGTAATTGGGAGACTGTGAAAATATTTCAACCCATATATATGAAAAGGGACTTGTATCCAGACTATATAAATGCCTTCAACTTAAAACTAAGAAAACAAACAATTTAAATGTGGGGGAAAGACTTGAAAACACACTTTCTTGCAGAGAGCGAACAGGCTTAAGAAAGGTGTGTGGGATGATGAGCCTGTAGAGAAATGCTATTTAACACAAGAGAACACACACCTGTTAAAACAGCAAGAAGTCCTTGACAATCCCAACTGCTGGCGAGCGTGTGGAGAACCTAGAACTCTAACCCACTGCTGTCAGGAATCCAAATGGATGGCCACTTTGGAATCCAAGCCAGCAGTGTTCTATGGGTTTTGTTTTAAATAACAATTCTATGAGTTTAACGTAGCACACAATTTACTTGTTTAAAGTATAAATTGGAATGGAGTTTGACACATTCACAAGTCATGCAATCATCTCAAAACCTTTCTGAGTCTTTGCCATCCCCGAACCTCCCATCCCTAAGCAGCCCATTCTCTGCCCTCCTGCCTCAAGGCAACCTCTAGATCCACATGTCAGCTTGTGCTAGACATCTCTATATTACATCAGGATTACAAGTATGTGGTCCTTACTGCCTAGTTTCTTTGACTTGGCTTGTTTTCAAGCAGGTAGCAGTACTTAATTTCCTTATCTTGCCAGATAGTATGTTAATGTGTTTACTCATCATTAGTTAATGGATCTTAGATTATTTTCACTTGTTTAATATTACAATGTTGCTATGAATATTTGTATGTAGGCAGTTTCTTGTAACATTAAACATACACTGGACATATAATTTGACAATCTCACTCCCATGCATTTGCTCTAAAGAAATGAAAATTTATGTCCACACAAAAATCTGTACACAAATATTTGTAACAGTTCAATTTGCAATTGCTCCAAACTGGCCACAATTTAAATGTCCATCAACAGGTAATAGATAACTGTAGAACTGCCACATGATGAAATTCTACTCAGTGACAAAGAAGGATGAGAACTAATGAGGAACACACACTGTGAGTTATCTCAGTGGCATTATTATTATTATTATTATTTTTTCTTTTGAGACAGGGTCTTGCTTTGTAGTTCAAGCTGGTCCTGAATTCACTATGCAGCCCAGGTCAGCCTCAAACTCACAGCAATCCTCCTGCCTCTACCTCCCAAGGGATGGGATTACAGGTGTAAGTCACCACGGCTGGCACTGTGGTATGTGGTACTGGGGATTGAACTTGGGACCTTGTGCTTGCTAGGAAGACACTGGAACCACTGAGCTAAATCCCCTGCCAGGGGCATTATTCTTTTACTTAAGCTGAGCAGAAGGAATCAGTTGCAAAGGATTACATACTATATAATTCCACTTGTATGACATTCTTGAAAAAACAAATCATGGCAATAAAGAAATGGGTTAATAATGCATACTAGGTGATGATAAGTATTAGAGGGAAATCAAAAGTAGAATGAAATAAGGGAAACTGAGGCAGGGTGAGGGAGATGTGATACATGGCCAATCTGAGTGGCATGGTCAAGGCAGCCTTATTGAGAAGATAGCCTCTGAGGCAATGTCTGACCGAGAGGAGATGAGGGTCAGCTAGGCACCAGCCTCTAGACACATATCTGAGGAAAAGTACTGAGTACAAATGCCCCCGGAACAGGCACGTGCCCAGCACATGTGACGGACAGCAAGGAGCCCAAGTGTCTGGGAGACATCTGCAGACAACACTGAGTGCAGACACTGAGAAAGAAGCCCAAGCTGGAAATACAAGTGTGGTGGCTATGGGCTAAGATGTAATATTAAGAGCCAAAGCTGGATGAAATCACTATTCATTCCATTTTTATAAACAAATATTTAATTAGAATCTACTACATGTCAACTGTAAGCCAAAGAAAAGAGATGGAGAAGGAGAAGGGAAGGGAAAGAAATGTGGCTTTACAAATGCCCTGCCAGGTTAACTCTGGTTTAACCAAAGCTATGAAAGAGGGCAGGAGGGGAGAATCTGAGAGAATCGCCAGTTATAGTTTTATGCAAATTTAGTCAGAGAAAGTTACAAACAGCTTCTGTGTACAATGCAATCACCCTGATGCCAGTGCTGAGCCTTGGTGCTAAACTGCAGGCCCTAGTGCCGCCAGTCCACACAGTCGTCCTTCATGGACATCCTCTGCATCCATTTGTCCACCAGGAAACTCAAGCAGGGCAGGAGGTGGGGCTGAGGTAAAGCAAAGGCCATGCAATCTGCATTTCCCGTAGGGTTCTGCTGTTCGTGTTAAAGCCAACCTGGAGTTTCCTACCATGGCCACTGTAACAGACCATGTTTTATTCCTTGCAGTCAAACACTTGACTTTCATCATACTTATCCTTATTTCATCCCTGCTATCAGTGTTGAATGTAGATTTTAAAAGACTTCTTAGGACATCCAGTGTATTTTGGATGCAATCCTAATAGCAATTTATGAGTTTTTACTTCAAACATTGTAAAGTTTGGAATTCATGTTGTTTAGTTACCCAAGCCTATAGAAATCCATCTGAGCACGAGCAGTAGGCAAATCAATAGTCTTAAACCTGGGTGATGGATCACTGTTCATTAGGACAACTCTATTGCATGCTGGAAAACCTTAAATATTGGAATGAAATGTGTACCTATCTCAACACTCACGATTTGTGTACATCCACACCTCTGGGCTAGTTAAGGTCTTCTGAATAGAGACTAACTCAGGCTAACTTTTCAAAAAGAAAGGAAGAATTCAATCTCTATAATAATGGAATATATGAAGGATGGGCTAACATGCAGGGCTTATCAATCTCAGCCATACTGACCTATCCTTTCTTGGGGACAGGATCTGTTTCAGGGAGACTCATGCTGTACAGTGTGAAATGTTTAGCAGCAACTCTGGTCTCTATCCACTGGATGCTAGCAGCAGCTCCTGATCTATGACAACCAAAAATGTCTCCAGGCATTGGCAAATATCCCTAGGAGGTAAAATTGCCCCCAGTTAAAAACTACTGACTTAAATGATCCAAACACGGAAAGGGCAAAGATACAGCTGGGCCTCTGAAACAATTGGAACCAGATATTAAACCTCCAGAACACTCTTGATTTCTAATCCTTCCTTTCTCTGCATTTTAGCTTTAATTCTCTTATTGCAGCTCGGCCACCAAGAGGTCCTGAGTTCTGTTTGATGGAATTTTAGGCCTATAAACAAAGAATGAGTTTTTTTCTTAATTCCAATTTTTATAAAAAGTTCTAAGATTCTATTTGCCTGATTTCAGTCTGGTACCAAGTCTGTGACATGTTTGGGGACACAGCAGCTTCTGCTGAAACCACCTCATTAAAGTCAGAGGGAGAATCAGTTTCTAAAAGGAAGAAAGTGCTACTGTTGACAGAAAGGAAACCATTTAATACTAATATCCACAAAAAAAGCGAGCAGCCATACATCAACAGTTTTTCGTAATACTGAACAGTATTTGTCCTCCATATATGACCCACATTTGTGGGCAGGACCTCAAGAATGTCTTCAAGTCCCTGGGAGACCACCTGGAAGGTGGGAGAGTGGGTACAGGACACAGAATCCATGTTTGGAGGTTTTTTTCACTGACATACTATAAGGTGGATTTCTAGATGCTACATTTAAGTCACCCAAAGAAAAAAATCTGGATTATTACTATTGTACATTGCTCAGGGTAGACATAACAAAGGACTGACAGCTGGTATGCCCCATGGGCTACTAACAAAATATGGAAATAAGAGTACAGTAACATGTGATGCTGCCTCAGTCAATAGAAGACCATAATCAAACAACCACTGCCCAATTTGTGAGCTAACAGAAAACCAAATGTTTGCCTTGAAACTTTCCAACTGGGTTCAAGAGTAAAATTCAGGAATATGATAACAGACATATCAAACAGACATGAAAGCATCCAACTCAGAATGTAAGGAAAGCTTAGGTATAAGTTAAAGTTTTTTAAGACTTCCCAAAGACTGAGGTAAGACAGGAGACAGTACATCCTCTCCTGGATCTCTCATTAGCAATCCTAGAATGTGTGTTTCGTGTGAATTAATGAAGCATCTATACTTTGAGGCTGGGCTGTATACTTTGAGGCGCTGGAGGGAGCTTCTCCCATGTGAGCCTTGCCTGAGAGCTCCAGGGGCTGCCCACCACCTGCAAACTTCCAACAGCAGTGGACTCAAGCACTGGACTGCAGTCTTTACCCAGAAACAGTGCCCTTTTCTAGCACCAGGAGCCAATTATAATCCCAGGGCCTCAGAAAAAGGTCTGAAAAGTGAGGTGTGGGGAGCTCACCTTGCACTGTCATCTCAGTCTGTCCTGAGGAAGTCTCTGATCTCATGGCTATGGCCCTCACTGTTCTGCTCTTGGATCTGATGGTGTCATAGTTGGTTTGGGGAAGGAAGGGGGAACATTCCTTGTTAGCAATACATAGGAATAGTAATATTTTCAAAATTCCTAACAAAAATTACTTGAATGTGATACAAGGAAAGTCTCCAAAATCTCAAAGGTGGTAAAAGTCACATTCGAACATTTTAAATAGATACCGAACAAAAAGGAATGGCCAAGGAGATTCTTAATCCTCTGCTGA
>PVIR01028315.1:0-22151 GCA_004026965.1 Petromus typicus | reverse complement strand
CACAGGTTAAGGATTACTTGATAGGTGAACAACACTCTTGTAGAGTTAAGTGCTGATTAAAGGCTGGAAACAAGAGAAACATAAAGGATTTAGACAGATAAATGTGGACATACATAGAATATAAATGAATAAAATGGAGAATTGGAATAGTTTACTTTCTCTTTGGAAAATAAGAGAGTAAATGGTTTTTCTCTTATATGTTAGATAATCCAAACTATGTCCAATTCAGAAATACTTAAATCTTTTTAGCTACCTTATAGTTTTAGTCTGAAATTTAAAACTTGCTAAATGGGACGCTAAATTTAATACTGTAGACATCTTATAGTTCTAACAATCTAGCAGTCTGGAGTTTGTTACAAGATATTTTGGAAATATTTAAACTTTTGTTTATATGTGTTTCCTATTTGGTCACGCCATAGACTTTCCAATATCTGTGTCCTTCCCCATTATTTTTAGTTGTCAATTAAGAGACTCTCTTGTAAAAATTTTATTGCAAGTAGTTACTCTAAGAATAGGCATGTAATCCAGCTCTGTCCAATGAGGAAAAATGATAAAATATGCTAGGTACTGCAACAGATTTTCTTTCTCCTAATAGAAGACACACAAAGATAAGGATTTTAATAACACTTGCGTATGAATTGCTTTTCTGTTAATCTCAAAACAATGGCAGATATTAGACAACCATTAGCACAAGTAACCTTGGAAAGAACTAAGATGATGATCAGAAAACTGAAGGAAGGTGGAAATAACTGTAGTCTTTGTGGATATTATTGAATTTCTCAGCTAGAAACATATTTTATCTTTCAAGTGAGAAGATTCAAGTGAGAAAACTAATTTTCTTGGTGCTTGGCTCACTAGATTTTCTCATTAATACAGCTTAGTATTTTTAACTAGATGAATAGAGCATAAGAAATCTAGATGAGATTTATTCTAAGGAATTCCAACCCTTGGCTCTTGAGAAACTCCATAACCTGCAGCTGAGGGTACAGGAAAGTTGGTGGAATAAATTTCAGAATAAACTCAAAATCAGCGAATCAGAAACACACTGGTCTGATCTTGGGCCACAGGCAGGGAGCCAGGCTTCTGCTCAGGCCTTCACATGCCGAGAGAGGCCGGCTGCTGCGCGTCTCACTCAGCCTCCATGAATGGGAGACTCTTGCACTCACTGGACTGTTTTACTCAGCTGATCGATGTCAATTCTAATTTCTACTCTAACAGCCTTACACACACACACACACACACACACACACACACACACACACACACACCTAGCTATACTAAAGGCTAAAAAGATACGCAGGTATCTTGGGAACCAGTCAAGTTGGTATATGAAATTAACCATTTCAAGTATAAAGCACTGTGGTATCAACACACACTTTAAATTAAAATTGTGTCTGTTAATATTTTACTTATAGAAATAGTTTGGAAAAATACCTAAACTACAAGAATATGTGGAGAGATTACTGTTGTTGTAATTTAAAATGACGAGGTAGCACATTTCCTTTTTCTCCACCCTCATTAGCAGTCCGCCACTAGCAGCCTTTCCCCTTCCGGGGTGTCCTCCGCCGCCTCATCTGTCAGCGTGCTTTGGTGTGGGGGTGGGGAGGGGTTGCTTCCTGGCTGTTTCTAAGTCCGTTTGTTGACACTGTCTATCTCCACACTTGAGACCGTTTTCCGTACATTTCCATGGTCACTCTGGCTCCTACCCTAGTGCTGTCCTGGCAGATCAATCAGCTGCGTCTGAGGGAACAAAAGCTTGCCTCCAATACAGATAATCACTAGTACATTGTCTGTATTCCTACTTCATTAATGTGAGGTAATTCCATAAATATATTCAACTGAGTTTCCCTTGACTATATCGTACCAGTCACATACGAAAGCATGGCTCTTGAGGGAAAGTGCTCCTTTAACCGAATCAGTCTCAGGGAGCTGAGGACCCATCAACAGAAGGAGGGAGCATAGGTGACCAGGGCACAGCTTGCCAGAGGATCTCGGCGTGCACTGCGTAACAGATCATGTCTTCTACTGTTTGCCTTTTCAATTTTCTCACTGTAACTAGTAAAGATGGTATTGTTTGAGGAAACATCAAACATGAGGAAGTATTTTAAAAGGGCTTTGCTGCTCTAGAATAACAGCACTGTAACTTTGGATATATTTCTGTTCTCACACAAGGAATTAAAAATGGGGCAAGTAGACTCATACCAGAAATGCATAAGACTTTTTTTAATTTTAATGTATTGCTTTTATTCATCTGGAGTTGAGAAAATCAAGTATAGCACATTCTCCAACTTCATGTGCTAAATACCTACTGGTCTTGAATCTGAGGACTGAATGTAAAAATATTTGGAAAAATATTGTGTTACATGTGCAGACTTCTTGTACTATTCCCTCAGTAATACTGCAATACAGTTGTTTACAAGGTGTTTAGATTGTATTTAGTGTTATATGTATTCTAGAGTCATTTTGGTGTGTGCCAGAAAGTACATGTAGGTTATAAGCAAACATTGCTCCCACATTGTCATATTAAGGAAATTGAGCTCCCAGAAATTGTGGTGTTTGGGTTTGGTGCAGTGATGGTGCAGGAGTTCATCTCCACTAAAAAAGTCAGTGAAGCGTATGAGACGGACTCAGAGCCACAGGAGAAGATTCAAAGACCATCGTCAAGGAAACACTGACACTCAAACAGCTGATCTCTGCTCTTTTGTGGGGCTGAGTCTCCCTAACACGTGACTTCCTCTTCTTTTGACCATCCCCACAGGAAGGGAATGCGCCCGGGAGGATGTCACTGCAGTTACACTCGTGGCAACTTGACCACTAGGTGATCTGAAGAGGACAACGACTCTCTTCTCAATTTAGTGATAAATAATATAAAGAACAAATCTTGAACTTAAGTTTCTGTATAAACCAAATCATAGAAGAACCTTATGAAAACCGTTCAGAAAGCCCCATCTCAACGAGTTACTAAATCAAACCCTGCAAGGTAATATAAAGTTATCTTTACATAAAATATCATTTCCACAATTGCTACATCTACTCAAGTTCCATAGTAATATATTTCTTTTAAAATTCTTTAAAAACACACTCTCTGTCCATCTTCAGAAATTAAAGTACCAAGAAATTAATTTTGAGATGAAAAGTAGCATACATTTTAAAAAATGTATGTAATTGAATCACATCTCTTATTTTTAATAATGCACATATATTGTTCTATAACTATGCATATATTTCTGGTGGAAAATATAGCAATAAATGTTGTTATTGATCTTGGTTGAATAAATATTTGGTCAAATGGATCATATTCAAACCCTTAAGAAAAATTATTGATAGATCTGGCTATTGGAAATATAAGTGCTGAAGCACTACAGGAAATAATAAATTAATGAATAAAGAACCGAGCAAGAAATAGAGGTCAAATTAGGAAAATATTCAAAGAAAATATCTTTTTAAAAACTTATAGGGCACAGATAGGTACATATTGCATCTTTTCTCTGGTATGAGAAAATAAAGATGTAAGTGAGTCCTAGCATTGTATGTTATATATTGTGAAATAGAAAATGCTGAATGTAAAATAGGAAGAAGGGGGAAAATGTTGAGATTGTAACAAAAAAGTAAGGAAACAAATTTTATGCATATGGGGGGGTGGTAGGGTGGGTAGGGCTATGGGAAAAAATGAGAATTAAGTTGTGTCTTATGCTGGTACAAATCCCCATTATGGAGTGCAATCATGATATGTATATTTAATGTACCAATAAAGATTAAAAATTTAAAAAAACTTCTTAATAAAGTATTAATATCCATGACACCTACAGTAATGTAAATAAATACTAAATTATAAAAATGGAAAAATGTATAAACAGATAGTGAGGAGAATGAACAAAATTGGTTCGTAAGACATACAGTATGTAATAAATATGATTATGATTATGAATGCACATATTAATGGATTTTGGCTATGACATTTGGAGTTACAAATATGTTTTGAAACGTACTATAGTCTTCAAGTACATTAGTAGTACTTTGTGAAAATATTTTTGAGTAGTTTTATATTCTTTTGTATAACAGTTTGACTCAGTATTTACATTTTCAGAATTTTATCTTGAAGATAGTACCAAAATAACATTTGTTTTCCACATGCTTCTATCAGCATTGATATTATTGAGAAAAGAATGGCAAAAAGTCTCAAAGTAAAGAAAGAAAATTGTACAATAGAAAGGAAAATATTTAAAGTGATAGTTTTAGTTTTACATGATAATTTTAGTTTTAAATTTTAAGCTTATAAGTCAAAGCCTACGTTATCACCCCCATATTCATTTGCCTTTTCTTTCTCTTACTAATGGAGCAGTGATAGTTCTAGCTAGTCACGTTTCCATGTGATTAGAAACTATGTTATCCGGGGATTTTTGCCGGGAAGACTTGTGTGACAGGCAGGAGTGATGGTGCAGATCTGTGATTCCAGAACCCTGTGAAACAATGGCAGGAGGAACACACACTCAGTGGATCAGCTTGTCCAATGGAGTGGTTTTGTGTGATCTTATCTCAAAATTTTAAAAATATATATATTAAAAAGAGCTTGGTGTCATTCAGTGTGATAGCTCTGGGTCTTTACTACTGCAAAAATATTGTGTGATTGTTACGGTGTAAATCAAGAAGGTTACCCTTAAGCCTCACATGTTCAGGGCCAGGGCTTTCAGTAAGTAAGTCAACCGTGGGGATACTGAACTCAGCTGCTGGCAGGTGGGGTCTACGAGGAGGAGGAAGGGCACTGGAGGTGACCGGAAGGAGTAAGTCTCCCTTCTCGGTTCCTTCCTTCTCCTTCTGGTTCCCGCAGCCATGAGGTAAGCTATGTCGTCTGCTGGGCCCTTCCTACGAGCCCTTCCTGCCCTGGAGCCAACAGTGAACTGGAATGTTAGCCAAAGGAAACCTCTTTTCAGTTGTGGGTGCCAGATATTGTGTCCCAGTGATCAGAGAGTAACTGAAACAGGGACTGACTTCTCAACAGTAAGATGTGATTAGAAAACCTTCCCTACAAGGGACCTTGAAACATTACTGGAAACCTCTGCACTAGGCTCCTATTTGCTGGCCAGTGGAGGACACTGGACTGAGGAAAAGACTAAAAGAGACAGAAAGTGGGGGACAGAATGGCTGAAGCAGGTACAACCAAAAAGGGGCTTGGTTTTTACGGTAATCGATTGAGGCAAAGTAAACTACTTGCAAGAGCAGGAGTATGTGGGAGCATGTATGGTTGTATGGTTTCTTTGGAAATTAATGTAGGCAAGCCTCACAAAGGACAAGAAAGAGCATTCTAGCATTAGGCACAGACTAGAAAAAATATATGGTTTAATTAGAATACTGTCCCTCCAAAAAGAAGGTTTTTATTGTGGGAATAGAATGTGGGTTTAAGTTACTCTGACTTGAGCACATAAGCTTCAGCTGGACTCACCTCTGTAAATAAGCCAATTATGGAGTTCATTTCTATAGCCTTCATTGGAGCAGAACCAATATTTCTGTCTCCCACAATTTCCAACTTTTTAAATGTTTCCTTTAATTGACATTTGCTTCCAGAGTTTGCACAGATTTTCTCACATGGGTGGTAAGGAAGTAAAGCAACCATACAGAAGATCCATCTTGTCCTGGGTAACCTGTATTAGAGAATTTTTGGAGAAGAAAATCCTGTTATTCACTTTCAGTTGATGCTATTTTAATCAGAGAGATTAGCCAATATCTTAACCAATATAACAGCTTTTTTTAGTTTCCCAGTATGTGACTGTGTATGAAGAAAAACAAGTTGAATTTTTTTAAGGAGAAAGAAACCAAATGGATAGAATTAATTGAACCAGAATTTTGCAACTAAAAGTTTCCAGTTTTACTTTTAGATATTTGGGAAGCTAAGATGATGTCTTCAGGTTATCATGAAAAATAACATTCATCTGTGAATACCATGCATTGATAATATACGTCTTGTCGCCTCGGCTATTCATAAGTGTGAGGGTATCATGGCATGGAGGCAATGGCAATGTTGGAACCATGCTGAGTTAGCAGAAGATGTTCTAAAAGTGGCAGTGACTCTATATTTAGTGCCAAGGTTATCTTCATGAGGGAAACCCTGGATGTGTGGTAGCTCTTAGAGTAGACACACAGCCATATAATACAGATGTAATCTTTACTTTGGATTCATCCTCAATCACAGTCCCTAACAAGAGACATATTGGAGATAAGGATGAAGATAGAGAGCACAGCTGAGCCTATCTCTGAGCAGAGTTACAGAGGAGATGGTAGCATGTGTTGTTTCTGCCATAGATAAGGGCAGCACTGTAATGCAACCTGAGCCCAACCTCAGCCTGGTGGGCTGAGGGATACGGTGGACTCAGCAGCATAACTGGTACACAGTTTGAACTCCATGAAGATTCATGATGAAAATGAGGTGAGGACTAAGAGACAAAACAGAAAATAGACAAATAGGGTCCACTGTGCCTTCAAGGTTAGGAAGTTAATGTGGAATAACTGCAAAGGGCTACATGGTAGTTAGTAATTTTCACTCGTCAAGTTAGCCAGTAGTTTAAATTTTGAGAATACCTCAGAACAAAGATATAATGGAATGCATAACTTAAAGTATCTATCCATGCTGAACTACATTTAACAGGTGTATTTGATATTTATTTAACCATGACACTTTTATTGAAATGTTTAACAGATATAATGATGCTGTATGGGAGAGTGTTACCTAGGGGAAGTATTCTCATGAACATGATAGAGTCAATAAAAATAACTTTAATTTTAGAGCCACCAGTTTTAAGACTCATTAATAACAAATTATTTGTAGAAGTAAATGTAACAGTGTGTGGTCATCATCGTTCCTCTTTTAGATTGTCTTCCAAAATATGGAGATGCAGATTGCAGATTAGCTTTCAGAGAGCAGCCAAACTATTCTGAGGAAGTTTTTGTGGTTGGTTTTGTAAGTGTGAGGGTGGGAGGACCCTGGAGGTAACATAAAATGAAAGGTGTAAGAAATAGACTAAGGATGAATTTAATCTGTATTCAGATTTTTCACTATTGAGTTGATTGGTGTATTTTAGACATTATACATTATGGTCACATTCAACATTATAAATTTATACCTGTACATGGTATATCTTGATTCTGATTCTTTTCCATTCTCTGCCCCCTCCCACCTCCTATATACCTAAACTTTATTTCTATTATTTTTATTTTTACCATCATTTTTTCTTTGCCTTATGAGTGTAGTATATAGAAAGATTTTTATGTATATGATGTAGCCATTTTGTTATTGTAAGCAATACATAAAGCAAAATGGTCAAGACCATAGAACAATTCCCAGATTATATGTTGGTGAAGGCATTGGCCACTCTAGTTTTTCTTTGCTCAAATGTTATCATAATATCCACTGTTCTTTCCTTCCAGCAACAGAACATAAAACATTAATATTTTAGAGCACTTTCTCTTTAACAATGAACCATATTATACTTGGTGAGGTGTCCTTAAGGTGAGTACAAGGTAAGAAGAAAGGTTCTTTGTCACTATGTGTGATATTTCTCAGATAGATAGCAGATAATACTTGAATTTTATATTACATTTGATTGTATATTATATATGAATGACATTTTCACAAATTGTAGTTATAACTATAAAAACTTGAGTTCAGAAACTGTTTTGTTCAAAATTTAACGTTTAAGTGTTCATGCTGAGAATGGCTCCCTCTATAGAACCTCTTGCTAAGTAGCTTTGTAACTGGCTATATGTTAAAGTAGCATTTTTTCATAATAACCAATGATGGATAAATACTGAGCTCTTCTCTTCCAGCATTTATACTACTTTTATCTTTTGATGTTCTGTCCAGTGAATACGTGTCATAAGTTCCCCTTTAGCCTGATATGGTCACACAACTGTGCTTAGAAAAATGCTGTCTGAACAGTGGTAACCTATGTGACTTTTTTCCTATCTCACTGCATCAGACTCTTGCCCTGACAACAAGTTTGACTGCAGACCTCATCTTGGACTCCACAAACTAGCAAACATCTTGACATTGGCACAAATATAAGAGGGAAGATAGCTTGTAGAAGTGCATCACTGAGCTCAGCTGACATTGCCCAAAAGTCTGAGAAGGGCAGGTAAGAGCCTAGCTGATTCAGTCACTGGCTGCCCTGCTGTCTGTGGCTCATCCACACATCTCTAGGGTGGCTCATGGCCGAAGTAAAAAACCTGGAGCCAGAAAGGGGGGGGGTTACCTTAAAACTAAAGTCCTCATGTGAATTTAGACCCAATAAATCAAGAAACAGGTGACAAATAGAAGCTGAAGCATCTGAGGAAGAAATAGATGTGTCTATGAGAAATACACATTGTTTATCAACAAAAAGGGCAAAGTTGTGGGCATAACAAGATCCGGAGGCAAATGGTTGAGAAAGAGCTTGGCTGAAAGAACTAAATCAGAGTGAGCAGAATTGGTGGGTGTGGAAATATTAAGTACCCACAGATCCATTTATTCAAAGAGTTTTAAGGCTTGATTATGCAGTGGAGCCTCAGTGTGTATTGTTTTGTCTAAATTACACAGTATTTCTGCATCTTGGTTTTAATACCTGAAAAACATAACAGTTTTAAGAGTTTCAAAAAAAATCATTATGAAAGTAACTGGCATATAAAGACCCATCATTATTCTTAGTGATATCACTGTTTCAGGAAATGAGGCCACTAACGCTCGGTGTGGTCTGACATCTTCAGAGTGGAATGAGATAGTTTATCTTTGCCGTGGAAGATCAGCGCATATCTCTTAGGCAGAGAGAAAGATAGGACTTTCCAAGTAGAGCAGAATATATTTAAAGGCAGAGCCATGCTAACCCACCAGATAGAGAAGAAATCAGAGAGTTTTGAAGCTTGAATCACAGGTCACAAAATAGGAAACAAATGACTAGGTAGAGAGGGACAATTTTGAACCCATTTGTTTAGGTAGAGATATTACAAATAACCTTTCATATTAAAAAGTTTTTTTTTTAATATCACAATGTTATACAAAGGATTTTTATGGGGACAAACTCAAGCTTTATTCTGGCAAGCTGAGAGAAAGAGAGAGAGACAGAGACAGAGACAGAGAGAGCACCAAGATGAAGAGTGAAGAGTGAACAGGCACCTGTTCTAAGTGGTTTGGGAGGAAAATTGCTGTCTCAGATTGACCTCTGGGAGGTGACGTATGTAAAGATATGGCTGATTAGAAATATTCAGAAAATGGAGGATGTAACATGGTTTGGTAAACAACTGATTGTAGCTTGAGAATCTCTATGATTCTAGTGATTAAAATATCAAAAATGAGAGGAATGGGATTGTGGAAAAGAAATAAAATGTTTATAAAAGTAAGTTTTTACTAAGAGTTTAGCAGAAAAGATGTGCCTTAGGTAAGGTATCTATCTGTCCTTGCAACCCAACATTGCATTTTGAATGTGATCAAAATGTACCAGTGAACTCCATAGAATTTTTAAAAAATAAAGAATAAAACTAGCACCAACTCTGAAACTCTAAACCCAACAGCAAATAAATCTTTAATAACTAATTCTAATGTTTTCCTCTTACTAATTAGCATTTACCCAGTCCCCAAATCTTGTTGAGTAAAACATACCGATGGATTTTCGAAGGACTTCAAGATAGTTATAGGACTGCTTCTTATTTTCAAAAATAAACCTGATTTAAAACTATTTTAAATGATGACTCACTCTAGTAATATTTTTGGCTCATTTTATGAAAAATCATATCTATTATATGTCAATGTTTATATAAAACTAAAACATCCTTTCACTTAGAAATATGTATTTTGTAAAGAAAAATCATGAGTATATAACACTGTATATCAAATACCCTATTTTGATCACATTCACCATTGAGAATCTGTACCTGTACATGATATATCTTGCTTCTTATTTTTCCCATTCTTCTGCCCTCCCCTTAACCACCACCACTCCCTATATACATAAATTTGGTTTCAACTTTATACTTTTAACCATGGAATTTTTTCTTCCCTCCTTCATTTTCCCCTGCTCTTCCCTCAGTCCCATTTCTCCTTTGAACATTTTTTTTCCTGCTTCACAATACTACTCATACATTTTGGACCTCATTTACACCCTTAGTTTCTCAGACCAGGGAAATGATACAATATTTATATATCTGTGCCCTACTTCTCTTATGAGTATGTCTTAAAATTCTCCTGGAACATCCATTTAGCTATAAATGTCTCAAGTTGCAAGTTTATCTTTCTTTATAACCATGTAGTATTTCATTTTTTAGAAAAACCATATCTCACTTATCCACTCATATTAATGGGCTTTTGGACCGTTTCCAAGATTTATCTACTACAAATTGTGCTAAAATAGACATGTGTGTGCATGTGTCCCTGTGGTAATTCTTCTGTGAACATATGCAGCAGGGAAATACTAGTATCAAATAGGTCCTCTGATCCTAGTTTTTTGAGAAGTCTCCACACTGGTTTCCACAGTTGTATTAGTCTGTGTCCTCACTAGCAGTGAAGAATGGTCCCTTTCTCCCCAGTGCTCTCCCAGCATTCCCCATTGTTTGATTTTGTGATAGCAGCCATTCTTTAGGGATGAGATTATATCTGAGTGTTATTTTCACCTACATCTCTCAAGTGAACACTATTGAACAGTTTTTTCATATATTTATTTGCTGTTTCTGCTTCATCTGAAAAAATATAGTTTCATTTCAGATGCTCGTTTTTGAACTGGGTTTTCTAATTTGGGGGATCTGATTTCTTAAGTGTATATGTGTTCTAGATGGTAGAATTTGGTCTGAGGAAATACTGATAAAACTTTTTTTCCCACATTATATGTTGTCTTTTCACTCTGTTGATGGTTACTCTTGCTATGTAGAAGTTTTTAAATAAGATGAGATCCTAGTTGTTGATTCTTTTTGCTAATTCATATGCTACTGAGTTTTTGTTCATAAAGTCTTTTCCCACACCAGAGTCTTCAAGAGTACTACATAAGCTGTTTAAGTCTCTAATCCACTTCAATTTTAGTTTAGTGCATGGTAAAAAAATATATATATAGGTTTAGTTTTAATGTTTGACAAGTTGAAACACAGTTTTCTCAGCACTATTTATTAAGGAGGCTATCTTTCCTCCACTGACGGTGTTTGGCTCCTTTGTCAAAGATGAGATTGTTAGTATTGTTAGTATTCTGGAGTTGTTCCTGAACCTTCTAGCCTGTTCTATTGATTCTTGGGTTTGTTTTTTCCTAGTACCAGGGTTTTTGTTGTTGTTGTTATTTGTTTGGTGTGTGTGTGTGTGTGTGTGTGTGTGTGTGTGTGTGTGTGTGTGTGTGTGTTTAAACACAGTGGCTTTGTGATACAGTTTCAGATTGGAGATTGTGGTATCCCCTTGCCACATCATTATTACCTGGAACTGTTTTTGCTCTTCTAGTTCTTTTCTGGTTCCAGATGAAGTTTTGGATTATTTTCTCTGGTTCTGTGAAGTATACTGTTGGTATTTCAATTAGGATTGCATTAAATCCATCTAGCAGTTTTGGAAGTATGGCCGTTTTTACTATATTTGTTCTTCCAACCCAAGAAAAAGACACCCTACCATTTTTTCATATCCTTGATCTTTTTTCTGAGCACTGTAATTTTCAGAAGAGAAGTCTTTCACTTACTTCATTAGAGTGATTTACAGATATTTCATTTCTTTGGATACTATTGTGAAAAGAATTCTTTTCCCAATGTCTTTCTCAGTGAGTCGTTATATGTGTATAAAAAAGCTGTTGATTTTTGAATGTTGACTATGTATCCAGCTACTCTACTAAATCTAGTGATTAAGTGTAGCAATCTTCTGAGAACTTCCAGAGGATTTGTTTAAAAATACATTAAATTCTTTGATAAAACTTTTTGATAAAAAAAGAATTTTTTTTCAAATTTTCAAAATTTTTCAAATTCAAAATTTTTCAAATTTTTCAATTTTATTCAAAATTTTTTCAAATTTTTCTTTTTTTTCAAAAAAGAATTTTTTATCAACTTCTTTGATAAAACTTTACAACCATGTTTATTACCCTGAAAATTTTAGGAGGTGCATATTGTTTCTCTCTCTCTCTTTCTTTCTTTCTTTCTTTCTTTCTTTCTTTCTTTTTCTTTCTTTCTTTCTTTCTGCCCAGTGTTGTATGTGGTTACCAAGGATCAAACAGGGCCCTTCCACTTGCAAGACAGGCACCAGAACCACTAAGCTAAATCTCTAGTCAGTTTTGGAAATATTTTGGTGAGATATTTAAAAGAACACAAAATTGAATTTTAAGGTGTTTATTATTAATATTTAGTGAAGTTTTTAACACTATGCCAGAAATAACTTTGATATCAAAATGGCACTAATTTTCTTTTCTTTTTTTTTTAATTATCTTTATTGGTACATTAAAATACACATCATGATTGCACTCCATAATGGGGATTTGTACCAGTATAAGACACAACTTAATTCTCATTTTTTAAAATGGCACTAATTTTCAAGTTCTCTTTTTCCATTAATTGAAAAATTAGAAAGTTCGGCTGAAAGATTTCCAAGTCTTTAGGAATGTTATGATTCTAGAAAAGCATCATCTTGGTAGGCACATGACTTATATAATGTGAGTGAATATTTGTGAATTGGCATCACAGTGTAATGCTGAACATAAACAATGCGCTTCTTTTCCCTCCCAGCCTCATCAGCACTGGCTGCCATCCCATTTCTTGATGACAGCCTTTCCTACTGGAGTAAAGTACAATCTCAGCGTGGTATGAGTTTGCATTTCACTAATGACCAATGATTCTGAGCATTTCTTTGTGAATTTATTGGCCACTGTTGGGAATGCAAACAAATGCAACCAGGCTGGAAAGAGTACAGAGGTTCTTCTGAGAACAAAACTACATCACATCTGACCAAGTTTCTGTCTTTATAGATATAATTCTGACAGCTAAAGACATCATATTAGAATAATACATGCACAACCCTGTTTAGAGCAGCCTAATTCATAACAACTAAATCTTAGAAGGAGCCTATATGCCCATCAATGGATATATGGCTAAAGCAAAATTAGTATTTATAGACAGTGTAGTGCTCTATTACCATAAGGAAAGAATAACTTGAATCACTTAGAAGAACATATTTGCATTTCTAGACCATATTAATTGAAATAAACACACAAGCTCATATATCACATGGTTTCTCTACATGAGATAGCTAAAATATAAATAAAGGTCAAAATAAAAGGTGGATGGCAGGAAGTAAAGGGATAGATATTCTCAAACAAGAAGGAAATAAACAGCTGGGTGTTTTTAAAAATAAATTAAGATGTGTTATGCACATGTATAAAATAAAACAATAATATACCCTACTTCGCAACATCACTCTTCCATCAGCTCCATGCCAGTCTCTCCTGTAACCCAACACAACAATCATTTTTCCTAAAGATCCGGACTGAGAGAAATCAGCCTCCACCAGTCCTACAAGCAGACAAAGGGACTGCAGTGTCTAGCGGGGAGAGAGCCACGAACTCTCATTTCACTACTGCCCTCTATTTATTAAACCCTTGTCTCCAAAGTTGTATTTAACATAATTTTAATCATTTGATTACAGGAAGTTCATTAAAGATTGGGAAAATACTGTTTCCTGGAAATCTCAAGGCTCATGGTTTTCAGCCTTGTTGCACATGTGATACTCTGAGAACTTTAAACAAATAACACCTCTCAAGTGCAATGTACTGAAAAATCTGATACAATTGCCCTGGGGGGGGGGGGAATATCACCTTTCCATAGGTAGCCATGTTCACAATCACTGTCTAGTTGAAAGCTGTCTGTATGAGCCGGTCAAGGCTCAAAACACAAAGAAACAAAAGCAGTCTGAGAATGAGAGATAGCTAAGTTAGATCAAAATATTATATCCAGTCAGACGGGGTCAGGCCCTAGAGAGAGACAGGACCAAAGGTGAGGACATGTTACTGCAGTGGCCTCAGGTGCATCTGTTAGAGGGCAATTCCCAAGGTAAAATGCATTGACCAAGCCTACATGCCTCCCCAAGGGAGAAAATAATTGTCATCGCCCGGTCTAGCCAAGTCGATAGACATCAGTCCCTCCAGTGGGTCACCAAAACCTCCCCACACAACCTTTCCTAAAAAGTTATTTGTTCATTCCATGTCCACTTGCTACATGACTTGTTTTTTCACTGAAGCAATATTACCTAAGTGGCTATACTTACAATCTTATTAGTTGATCATAATTTCTTCCATGTTGTATCAACCTTGTGATTTTGCTTTATAAAATTTCCCTCTGTGAAGTCAGGTCTCTCGCAGCCCACTTGGGTCTCCCCTTGTCTCTTAGAAGTTATCTCTCTCAATAAATATTTCTCATTCTTTAATATTTTTTCTTCCTTAGAACTCATTCTTCAATTTTGAGGAACACAAACTCAGTGTATCTGACATCTAACAATTTGAGAGTTACATTATTTCCCCTATATTGTTTCAAGGTCCTATATCATGAAAACTTAAAAGAATTATTTCAGAAACACTTTCACATTTGCATTATTAAGTAGAGTGTATATGGTTATAATATATTCTTAAATATATTATAAAATTTTTATAATTGTTTTCTACATAATCTTAAACATCCCATATTTAAGCAGAAATAATCCCTGAAGTACAAGATGAAGAAGGTGTTTAAGAAATTCTCCAAGTAATTATTCAAGACTATTCAGTACTGCATGTTTTACACAACAAGGGTCTATTTTAACCTCAGATTTTATTTAAATGAAACCTAAAATACCTCTCTTCATTATTTCTTGGTGGCTAATAAAGTTAATACACCAGAGAATATATTTCCAGTGCTTGAAAAGATTATTAAAACTACATCCAAAAGTAAGGGCTGTCCTATCATTTCTAGTACATGATTTAAGAAAGGTAGTTATACCTACACGAATTTTCCTATTCCATCCACCTTTACTTTTGGCAAAAGATCTCTTCTCTAAATGAAAAATTTCATTAGTAAGAGCTTCAGAATTACTTGCTATATAATTATTGTATGGCTATTCTCCTGTATATACAAAGGAGACATTTATATGTTTTTAAAAGTCTTCTTTTATTTTTCAGACTCAGTTTGCTTTTAGCCATGATTGCTAAACCCAAATCATATATATATATATATATATGAATATGAACATTGTTTAGAAAGTGATTGATTATATGTGGCATCCACTTCAGAAGTCTTCTTGTTTCTATTTCTGTAACTTACTTAAAATGAAATATTTCTGTCAGTGTTGTTCCCTGTTTACTCAGATAATTATATGATCTGTTCCTATGATTTTTATTGCAAATATTCATTCTCAAGAAGTTATAACAATGTGTCATAGATGAACAGATTTATTACAGGACTATGATGAAATGAAGAGTTCAAGCTTGCTTGCTAAATGTACTAGAGTGTCAATTATGTTGTTGATCAGCCAACCATTAGCGTCAATAAACACTAATTGAGTGCCAGGCTCTGCATATGATTAGATTTGGGGTCTGAAAAGCTAATACAGTGAGGAAATATTCAACAAGGCAGCCAAGTTGTGAAATTTCCACCTCTCCTGTGAACCGCTCACCTTCAGGCTGCTCTGGCGTGTGCACAGGAAGCTTGCTCTTCTGTGTGACCACACGGGAAGGTTGTGGGACATCAAGAAAGGAGACTTTGTACAAGGAAAGCAGGTCACTGATGGAAATGGCAGGAGGAATGGATTCACCTAGTTCTTGGGGGAATCTAGTTAGTTCCCTCAAGAAGAATTGTTACAAAAGAACAACCAGTGCTAAGGCCCTCTCATCTCCCTGCCAGGCCTGTGGGCCCTCCTGCAGGTCACCATGGCATGCCCTGAGCTTGCATTTCCTCCTCTGAAACCATCAGCTTTGAGATAATTAAGCCTTTTTTTCTTTATACATTTCCAGTTGCAGATATTTTAT
Source organism: Petromus typicus (assembly GCA_004026965.1). Lineage (NCBI taxonomy): Eukaryota > Metazoa > Chordata > Mammalia > Rodentia > Petromuridae > Petromus > Petromus typicus. The sequence goes on along the minus strand of PVIR01028315.1, from coordinate 6,192 downwards.
TACAGCAACAGGAAATAGACTGATACAAACATGAAGTAATCAAATATATTAAATTGTCAAATAAGCACAGACACTTTCTCCTATTACTACAAGAAAACAAAGCCAATTTTTCTGTAGTCTACTTAATGATATTTGTTCACATCTATAAGTTTGTCCAATCATACATATTGCCCTTTGATTTGTATGAATCAATATCTTGATACATGTAATAGACAAATTAGCTTTAGTTTGAATATTTTCCCAAATTAGTTCCAGTTTAGGGATGTTCATGTACAAACCAAATTAGTAAACTTCTAAATGTTGAAACAACATATGCACATCTATATAAAAAGTGTGTTCAAATAAGCAAGATTAATCATAACTAAAAATGGTAGTGACATAGGAGAAATGTAATTCCCAACCTGCCAGATGCTAGATACAACAAATCCATGTCCCCGGAAACTGAAGAATGAATTCCAAGTCACAACAGAAGTTAAGAACAGGAAAGGTTTATTTCAAGACAGATCCTGAGAGACAGGGGTTCCTGAAATTGGGTTACCCCAGAGTCACTTCGCTAAAAATGTTTTATAAAACAAAATAACAAGGTGAGTATAAAACCATGGGTTGAGTATATATGCATCCAATTATAATCAGTCATTAAGATCACAAGTACAGCTGCTCAGCTAATAGTGATCCAGTGGAGAAGCGGATCATGTACGGTGGGTGTGTGGAAAGCACAAAGGCATTTGGGGACAGGGTGGGTCTGGACGCTCTCATCCAGTGGCTGATGGTTCTGGACTTCCTGGACCAAGTGACACCAATTACAGTATAAACTCAAGCTACTGCTTATCTCTTGGGGAGGCACATAGGCATCATCTTTCTGTCTTTATCTTGAGCCCCAGCCTTTAACAGATGCCCTTTGGGCCACACTTGTGACATATTCTCATCTTCTCTTCTGGATCCCTGAAAGGCGTCACCCTGTGTAACTACCTGGGATATTTCTGCCCAACTCAGCTGCCCATCATAACAGGAAAGAAGAAATATGCTTAGTGTTTTCACACAAGTCAGAAATGGTTCTCACAGTGTTTAATATGTTAAAACAACTCAGAAATATTTATCACAATTTCTTTTGAAATAACTTTTAAAATGGTGGCTGTTGCATTTGCCTAGTTTCTAACCTGACTACTTCTGTGTTGTGGTCCATGAACATGCATGTAGTCAGAATGAGAATTAAACTTCATCAGCTGGTACATTTTGGGTTGCTGATTGTCACCTTATAACTGGATACAAATTTTAATACATGAGTGCCACAAGAATTTAAAACACAATAACATTAGGGACAATGTTGCATCCAGCTTAGAGGCCAAATGTTGTTTACTTTGCATGATGTATCATTGATCTACTAATTTCACTGAGCCTAAAAATTTTCCCCATGTTAGGTTAAGTATTATATTCCAAAAAGTAAATATAAATGTCAACTATCTTATTTAGGCTGATATTTTTGACTCTCACCATCAAGCTTCAAAATTGCTAATGTGTAGCAATGCAAATTCCATTATATACCCTATGTTGCTATCAGAAAATCTAAATCAAGTCAATTATGGAGAGTAAAGAAATGCCATAAATCATTCTTCCACACAAACAAAGGCAAATAAATGACACTTTGGATGGATTTTTTCTTATCTACAAGCAATTTTTGTATTTTTCTAAAGGAGTTCAGGGCTGGTGCCTTGAAGTAATGCACACGTTAATCTGTGAGCTGTTGTGTCTTTTCCGCTCCCTCAGTTGTCACTCAGAGCATGTTAATATAAATTTTGCATCGCAAGTACCCTTTCTTGATTTAAGAAAATGAAAGGGCAAACTAAGAACCACCACATACTTTTCTTACCTTTTCCCTCATAATCAATTGCATTCAATCTGTTGCTAGAAATCCTCTCATTCTGTATAGCTCTAAATCACTGGTATTCAAGGGTTTATTGCACATTCATGCTTATTTGTCATTTACAGGAAGTCTAATTGAGAGAATTTACAGTTGGTTGAGTGCTTCATTTCGATTGTGCATGTTTAATAAAAGCTTTTGAAGTTACTAATCTCAGTTTACGAAACAACAAAAGTGTTGTAGGGTTCAGGAATAAAACATAGCAGGTAAATGTTGTGGTGTGACATTTCCTTAGAATGTTTCTGAGAAACTGCATTAACTGGCTCTGAATTGTTTTTATAAATATAGCATGCTTTGCTGGAAAAATTTAGCCTATTAGTTATACCATGTGGCAGAAATGTGAAAGCAGAAACACTTTTCAGTCAAAATGCTGTGGTTAGCTGAAAATAGAGTCAATATTTTTAGCCTTGCTGCAGAAAGCCCAAAATATTTCAAATGAAATAATCTTAAACATTATCTTGTAAAAAATAAATCTAACTAAATAGTAGGCATTAATGTCAGTCTATGGTCTCTGTGTCATTTTATAGTATGAATCTGATCTTCAACTTGAATACTGAATGCTGTGCATTGTTTATGAAACACATTGAAGTTCATTTTACACCAGCAACTCTTGTTGCAAGTTAGTTTTATGCTTCAAAGAAAAAGTGAAACTATTAAAAAAAATGTTAAGGTTGCAAAAATATGGCAGAAAAATATTTCAAAGAACTCACATAGACTAGCATCTGAATTTCTCTTTTGACTGATGTACCAAAACTATTAAGCCATTTAGTAAGAATAATCAGATGTGCTTATGAATAACACTGCCTGACAAAAGTAGGCTGCGTGGACAGCCCTGTCACTGGTCAGCAGGGACCTTTGCACTGTCTGCTACTCTGTGATGTGAGGGGCCCGCTGCCTCTTTACCTTCATGAACTACCTACTTCTGTGTCTTCTAACCTCTACACAGGTTTTAAACACCACTGTTTATAAACAAAGTCTTCTTTTCCATGAAATTATTAATCCTATGTTTCTACTTCATTCCTTTTATTAAATTTGAGTAAAATGAAAACCCATTCTTCAAAAATGGAGTGAATGATTGAGACAGACGTGAGACACACTAGTGTATAATGTAATCATTGAAATTACAACTGAATTTTTAGTTGACACAACAAAGAAAATCATCCTCTAAATGGTTGGCCAAAAGTACTAATATAAAAAATGAAAACTTCCTCTCTGTTATAAACTGTAAGACAAGCTTTTTCTAAATAAATAATCAGAATGCATTTTTATGCACAGTTGATTCCAATCCCCGTTCCCTACGTAGTCTAGAATGCCAGAAAGGATGACAGAGGACAGTGCTTGAGGGCACGGAAGAGAATCAGATGTTCGGTTTCCTTTTTGTTCCTTTAACAGCCACCTCGGAGCTTTTGTGTGACTGACAGTAGTGAACAGTCCTCCTTCCCCTTTTCATGGTGTGCACTTTCAGGTAAAGAAACAAGGTAGTAAACAAGTAAGTGTTTTCTTTATAAACTTTACGGAGAAACATAAAACTTGCTGGGGAGATGTGAAGAAAGGTCTCTGACAACGTGATATTCAAAAGGAAACTAAGGGGAATGACTAAGCATTAGGGACAACCAGGGAGAAGAAAGGATCAACACTTTGAGCTGAGTTCTTTTAGGCCAAGTACAAATGGTGGCATGGGCAGCGATGTATTCTAGAATGGCATCTTGAGTTATTGATTCTTGCAAGCTTTATCCAATAGAGTACAAAATTAGTGGTCTGTATCTTCACTGACCATCCCTTTCCTTTTCCACACTGGCCCCTTCTCCTCCCTGGGCTTTCAGAGGACGAGGATCCCACCGGGACGAGCTTGACAGCTCCTTGTTCTCTTTCCATCTGTGCTATGGTAGCAAAATACTTGAGCCTGGGTGACTTATAAAGAAGAGAAATTCATTTCTTACCTTTCTGGTAGCTTGGAAGACCAAAGCTAAGGCCCCAGCAGGTATAGACTCTGGTAAGGGCCAGGACTCCGCTTCCAAGTTGTCACCTGGAGTTCTTCTTTCCCAAAGGAGATGAACGCTGTGCCCTTGCCTGACCTAGGCCTGGAAAGAACAGAAATGCTCTTTCTAACCCTTTTCTAGAGCCCTAAGGACATTCATGCATACTCATACTCACAACTCAACCCCTTATCTATGCAAGCCAAACCCATGATACTGTTATAATAGGAAACTTTGAGGGAGCAGAGGGAACACCAAATAATCTGTAAAATTGCATTTTTTCCTTCCCAAGTTGTGTGTGACCATGTAGTTTTAGAAGAATTAAGAAACTGATTCATTTTCTCTACAGATTCAGTTAACCCTTCTATCTTATATTAGCTTCTTTAATATACACATTATATATTTAATATATTCAATATTAATATTAATTTAATTTAATTAATGTAATTTTAAATTAATATATATTTAATATATATTAACTATATGAAATCCTAAAAGTATCCTGGCCTCCTCTAATGGCACATCTACCACTTAGAAAATATTAGTAACTAATATTAGCACTCCCACTTAGAAAATATTAGTAACAAAAGTGTTCTAAACAAAATTTACAAACTTAGTTCCTTAAAGCAGTATCAGTTTAGTATCTCACATTTTCTGCATTTCAGAAGTGCAGACAATGATAGGACATCACTCCCGGCCCAAGGCTGCATTCTTTTCTGTAGGCTTTAGGGTTTTAATGTGCTTCCCCCACGTTCCTTGAAATTGTTGGTGAAATTTATGTCCTTACAGGGCAAGAGAAGTCCCTACTGGCTGCATTCCAGAAGGACAGGCTTTGCTAGTAGAAGCTGCGAGTCTTGCAGACAGTGTCTATGCACCTCACTCCGAGAAGTGGGAGTCTTGTCCACCCTGCTGAGGCTCTCTGTACTTCCCTTTGTCCTCCTGGTCCCCCCCCTCCTGCAGCATTTCTTGGATGCCAGCTAAAGCCATTTCTCCAAGGCGAGAGTCCCAAGTGTTTGGGTTGGGCCCATCCAGATGGAGGGCTGTCTCCCCGCATTCATCTGCGAAGTGGCTGCCTAAACAGCAGCTCCTGCACCGCTGTTTAATTAAATAACTAGGGGCTGGAATTTTGGGGGAACTTCTTCGGAGTTCTGTCTACCATAAAGCGCTAATCCAGTATGGCAGTAAGCTTTATTAGAAAGAGAGTCACAATCCGTGTGACTATAGGTCAGCCTTATCATTTTCTTGTTGGACACATAGAAACTAGATGTAACTAATTTGTCCATTGTGATGTGAGATAGAAATTAAACTGAAATCTATCTGATTCTAGGGGGCCTTTCTCAAATAATGGCATGATTTAGGCGTCAGGGGATGTTAGTCTCACATCAACAAAAGGGAAGAGGAGGGCTGGAAGCTTAAGCAATCATTTATTAATTCAGATGTTGGAGGACTTGAAACAATGCCTTCTAGCAGTGCTTGTCAGTATTAGTTTTTTCCCTTGGAAATGTGCTGCTTTTGAAACTATTCTCTACTTTTTAAAAGTAAAATCTTTAAAATCCTTTTTTGTGCTGTTTAGAATAATTCAAGGCAACCAATTCTCCATTTAAAAGAGGAATTATCCAAATCAGTTCATATTCAGATAGAAATAAAATAGATTTTATATAATTGATTGGCAGAAAAATAACAAAATTAGATTTCCCAACTCTAAAATTGCAAAATCATAGTTTTCAAATGGTATAAATTAGTTAATTATAACAATTCAAAGGGAAATTACATGACTATGTGAAATAAAGTGTTGACAAGTTTTCCAATGTTCATGTTAAAACAGAGAGGGAAATTATTCCATTAGCTCTTTACACAGTCATATTTAGAATAGGGTCCATATAAATTTCAGCTTCTATTAACATTCATCTACATCTTCTAGAAATCTTTATTATATAGGACTAAATAAAAACATGATAAATAATCTCAGAGATAAAAAATTATCAAAACAAAAAGAAAAGGAGAAGAGTTTGGTTAGTTGCATGTAATTAATATACATAGTCAAACTATACGATTTTCCAATACATTTGCACAACTATCCAAGTTAGAAATTCAAGAGCAGAATATTAATATAGCATTAATAGTCCTTTCCTTTATTTTTTGTGTGACACAATCAATGTGGAAACATATTTGGCTTGTGTTGTGTGAAACCTTTAGAATTCTTTAAAATCTAAAATTTCAATCTTTCCATAAAAATGAAAACCCTCCAATGGGTTTCAGTTTCAAATTCCATAGCTAAAAATGTTTTTCTGTGTGTGC
>PVIR01028314.1:0-22093 GCA_004026965.1 Petromus typicus | reverse complement strand
GCAGGAGGATTGCTGTGATGTGAGTTGGAGGTGGAGCTCAGGGCCAGCCTGAACTACAAAGAGAGACCCTGTCTCAAAAAAAAACAGAGCTGCAGTGTACTCAGGGGTAGAGGTCCTGTATTCAGTCCCCAGGATGAAGAAAACAAATCCAGAAAGTCATAAACCATGGTGGCAGGTTAGATGCTTGATCACATCCATAAAAGAGAACCACGCCTAGATGGAAGTTCTATACAAAAATGACTGGTACCTTCTGCTGTGACACACTACTTAGTACCAAAACAGCAAGGCACAGAACAGTAAGTGACGTTCTGTCTTGGTAGTATTTTTTGGCTTTTGGGGACAAGGTCTCCCTACATAGTCCACACATGCTATGCAGCCCAAGACAGCCTCAAATCTGTGATTTTCTTGCCTCAGCCTCCCAAGCGCTTGGACTACAGATTCACTACCCTGCTTGCCGTTGCTTTCATCTGAAGAATGGACACAATATCCAAAAGCTAAAAGAAACTCCTTTGCAGAGAGGCTAAGAACAGAGTGAAAAGTTGGGCATGGTAGCACACGCCTGCAATCCTAGCACTCAGGAAGCTGAGGCAAGAGGACCACTGTGAGTTCAAGATCAGCCTGGGCTACATAATGAGTGTAAGGCCAGCATGGACTACGCAGTGAGATCCTGTCTCAAAAAGGAAAACAACATACAAACAACACAAGAATAGAGTGGAGAGCAAGAAAAAGGAGCTGGACTTCTCTGGATACCCTTTGTTGTGTAGTTCAAACTTTGAGAACACATCTCGTATATAAAACAAATTTAAATCCAGGTGAAAAAAAATTTTTAAAGCAGAATAAATGATCCGAACCATATATCAAATTGAAACTTACAGACTTTTTCAAGTAAAGATAAACAGTAATTTTATTGTCCATCCACACAATATAGCTATAGGCAAAAATACTTTTTTGGGGGCCGGGGAGTTAGCTCAGTGGTTCCGGCACCTGTCTTGCAAGCGCAAGGACCTGGGTTTGATCCCTGGTAACCACATACCATACTGGGTGTGGAGACTCACGCCCAGCAGCAACCAATTCCACATACAACAGTGCTGGGCATGGTGGCTCATGCCTGTAATCCCAGCACTTGGGAGGCAGAGGCAGGAGGATTGCTGTGATGTGAGCTGGAGGCTGAGCTCAGGGCCAGCCTGAACCACAAAGCGAGACCCTGTCTCAAAAAAAAAAAAAACAAAAAAAAAAAACAACCTTTTTTGGTTTGCTGAAACAAGGTCTTGCCATGTAGCCCGGGCTGGCCTCTGACTCCAACGACCCTCCCACCTCAGCCTCTGGGGTGCTGGGATACAGGAGTGTGGCACCATGCCTGGCTGGAAACAAAAATTTTTTTTTTATTTTAGTTTTTTTTTTTTTGAGACAGGGTCTCACTTTGTGGTTCAGCCTCAAACATCACAGCAATTCTTCTGCCTCCCGAGTGCTGGGATTACAGGCGTGAGCCACCATGCCCGGCAATGTGGTATGTGGTACTTATTGCTGCTGGATGTGAGTCTCCACACCCAGTATGGTACGTGGTTACCGGGGATCAAACCCAGGTCCTTGCGCTTGCAAGACAGGCGCCAGAACCACTGAGCTAAATCCCCGGCCGGGAAACAAAAATTTTTAACCTAACACATAAAGTTAGAAACTCAAGAAAAAGAAAACACCATAGAAAATGTTTACCCTGGTTGCCTTTGGGCAAGGAGGCAATAACAGTGACTGCTGCTCCCTCCAGCGCAGGCTCTACGTCAGAGGCTCGAGCCCACAGACTGGCGCACTCTAGGCCAGCGCTGTGCCCCAGACCAGGCACTACTTTTCTGTGGGAAAACACACTGCACTTCCGGTCCCCACTCTGGAGACAGAGGCGTCCCCCATGGCCCTCACCTCTGAGGCGGTGCGGATGATGCCAGAGATGAGACTGCATAGCTGGTTGCCACGGGTGCGGAAGGCCGCCAGGTCGACCTGCAGCGGGTCCCCCTGTGCGCTGGAGGCGCTGGAGGCAGAAGCTTCCAGCTGCTGGTTGAGCTGCAGCACCTCCTCCTGCAGGGTGTAGAGGCTCCGCAGGCGGCCCTGGCCCTCCTCCTTGCGCAGTCGCTCCTGCTCCTCCTTGCGCAGGCGCTGCTGCTCTGCCTCGCGCAGCTTCAGGTTGAGAATCTGCACAGGGGTAGCTGGGGTCACTGGGGCTCCAGGAACAGGACTCCCAATGCTGGTCACAGAGCTCTGCGGGGCTGTGAACCTGATTCCTCAGGCACAACCCAGACCCTGCCAGCCACTGACCTTGGCTCGGTGGTGATGCTCTGCTTTGAGCTTCTCCTGGTGGCCCAGGGCTTCTCTGGTACTGCAAGGAAATGGCAGAGAGGAAGAAGCAGGGGTGCTTGTTAGGCCTGGGCTCCTTCTTCAGGCTTCCTCACTAGACTATCCGACCACCTGCCAGTTAGAAGCTGCCTTGCCAACTCTGAGGACTTCAGCTCTTTCCCTCCCAGCTGGACCCAAGGCTCACTTCATCACCGCCTCCCAGTATCCTCCAAGGCTCACCTCTTCTCCACTACCTCCTGCAGCTCCTGGATCTCTTTATGCTGTTTCAACATCTTCAGCTCATCGAAGCGCTTCAGCTGTTCTGACGCCATCTCTGACAGAGCGCGCATCTTCTGCTCCTGCTCTTCCTGCCACTGCCGCAAGCCCTCCTGGAAGGCAGGACACCTGTTTTGGGACTGTCTCCACACCATGCTGCTCTGCCCTTGGCAGCCCTGAGCTCCTCAGAGACCTGGAGGGCCCAGACTCATCGCCCACTCCTGAGGACCACTGGGGAGCCTTGCTCCCTTAAGGGTCCATCTTTACGGTCTGCCCTTTATGGCAAAGAGCCTGAGACGGGAAATGCCAGGTCTGCTGTGCAGCAGCCTCCTGGGCCTGGACTGAAGAATGAGCTGAATGTGGGCAGACAAAACAGCCAAGTCTTACCACCACCCCATCCACAGACCAGTTGTTCAAGACCAAAGCATCTGTGCTGGGCAGATTTATAACCACTTATGACTTCTCAGGGCACGTTTGAGAGGGACATGCAACTCTGCCAATTTGCTGTCCTGTGTCAGGACCCCGAGCCACACACAGGTGCCCATCTGGGCTTGTGTGGCTGTAGTGGCTGAAGCTGCAGTCATTTCCCTGTCTGGTGTTTGAGGGTCATTGGGACCTCTGTCCTATCCAAGCTGTATGTGTTTTATTTATTAAAATAGAGCCACATTCTGTAGTCCAGATTGGCCTTGCCGGGTGTGGCAGCTCATACCTTTAATCTCAGCACTCCGGTAGCAGAGGCAGGAGGATTGTTGTGAGTTCAAGGCTTGCCTGCGCTACAAAGTGAGTTCAGAGCTAGTCTGAACTACAAAGCGAGACCCTGTCTCAAAAAATTAAAAAACAGGGCCGGGGATTTAGCTCAGTGGTTCCGGTATCTGTCTTGTAAGCGTACAGACCCAGGTTTGATCCCCAGTAACCATATACGATAGTCGGCATGGAGACTCACGTCCAGCAGCAATCAGTTCCACACACCACTGTGCCGGGCGTGGTGGCTCACACCTATAATCCCAGCACTCAGGAGGCAGAGGCAGGAGAATTGCTGTGAGTCTGAGGCTGAGCTCAGGGCCAGCCTGAACTACAAAGCAAGACCTTGTCTCCAAAAAAAAAGAAAAAAAGGGCCGGGGAGTTAGCTCAGTGGTTCCGGCATCTGTCTTGCAAGTGCAAGGACCCGGGTTCGATTCCCCGGTAACCACATACCTATACTGGGTGTGGAGACTCATGCCCAGCAGCAATCAGTACCGCATACCACAGTGCCGGGCGTGGTGGCTCACCCCTGTAATCCCAGCACTCGGGAGGCAGAGGCAGGAGGATTGCTGTGATGTGAGTTTGAGGCTGAGCTCAGGGCCATCCTGAACCACAAAAGTGAGACCCTGTCTCAAAAAACCTTAAAAAAAAAAAAAAAAGAAAAAAGAAAAAAAGAAAAAGACTGGGCTGGAATTCACTCTGCAGCATAGGATGACCTTTCACTTTTGACCCTCGTGCTCCATCTCCTGTGTGCTGGGATGACTGCTATGGACTGCCACACCTGGATAGGATCCTTGCTCTTGAAAGTTGAAGATGGCCTGAGGAAGCCCTGGCCACATGGATAGGACAGAGGTCCCAATGACCCTCAAACACCAGACAGGGAAATGACTGCAGCTTCAGCCACTACAGCCACACAAGCCCAGATGGGCGGGCACCTGTGTGTGGCTCGGGGTCCTGACACAGGACAGTAAGGAGTGCCAGGTGCTTCCAGTCACAAGGTTTGCACAGTCAGTGTGTGCACAGCCTAGCCAAAAATGAGGGGTCCTAAAACAGAACGAAACATGGGGAGTTCTAGATAGAAAGTGAGAAGGAAGACAGGAGGGGAGGAGAAAGGTGGGCAGGCAGGGGGGGAGCTGGTTTCCCAGAACGGTACCCCAAGATTTGAGGCACTCAGAAGTATCAAAGCACAATCACCCGTTCGTATTACACTGCCTGAATCCTGGTCTGACTACTAGTAAATAACCATCTTTAGATAAGTGGGAAATCTCTACATTGTACAAGGAGATCAAGATGAACACATGGAAAATGATGAATCGCAAGAAAAAAATATTCTGAAGAATACATGTGAATCTAAAAAAGAACTCCAGTACAACATGAACTCTGAATGCAATGCTCTGAAAAAGGAACACTGGATAATGAGAGAAAGCTCCTAACAGGGAGACTGAGGGCTGGTGATACAGCTCAGTCAGAGACATCTGCCTGACATGGGTGAGCCCATGGGTTCAGTCCCCAGCACTGTGTAAATGAATAAATGAATGAAGTCTATTTAAAAAACAACAAAGAAAAACTAGTGGTTGAGGGAGGAGAAACACTGAGCAGAGGAATTTTGGGCAGGCCTAGGCAATATATTGAGACCCTACATTAAAAAGTAAAAAGAGCCCGGCACTGTGGTGCACGCCTACAGCCCCAGCACGTGGGAGGCAGAGGCAAGACTGCTGCAAGTTCAAGGAAGCAAGTCACTAGGTAAACCAAGCTGAACTTGTGATCCTCCTGACTCAGCCTCCCTGGTCTGGGATTCTAGGCCTCTGCCCCAGGCCTAGCTAAGGTCCCTATTTATACTATAACCTTTTCTGGTAATTCTGGAGTGCTTCCAACTTTGGGGGAATGGAAGCCAGGAAAGCCTAAGTAATTTTCTCAAAGTTACCTATAAAATAGAAAAGCTAATTATGTGAAACTAGATTTGTAGATCTGTCTTTTTTCTTTCTTTCTCTTTTTTTTTTTGCAGTACTGGGGATCAAACTCAGGACTTTGTACTTTCCAGGCAGATACAGTGCCTCTGAGCTACATTCCCAGCCCATGAAACCAGATTTGATTTGAATGTGCTCGCTGTAAGCCTCTACTTTCACTTTTTCGGGCTGGCAGTACTATGGATTAAAGTTGAAGCCTTCCCACTGAGCTGTATCCTCACCCTTTTAAAATTCTGAGATAAAGTCTCAGTCACTAAGTTGCCCAGGCTGGATTCCAACCTGCAATCCTCCTGCCTCAGCTTCCTACAATGCTGGGATTATAGCTGGGGGGCGACCATACCTGGCTCGACCTCTCCATTATGCTACTGCCCCCAGTGAGTCCTGGTGAATGGGACATCATGACTGGCACAGCAGGCATTCCTACGCCCTGGGGAACTGAATGAAATGTGACTCCCTCAGACCACACCTGCTACACGTCATGGTCACTTACTGTTCCCCGCAATCTGTGCACCAGTTCGTACATCCGGATGCAGCCTTCCACACTGTTCCCACGCGAAGACTGCAATGCCATGGACTCTGTGTGCTGGGATTCCTGTTTGGCCTCCAGACAAAACGAAGAAAAAGAATTATGATTTTAACATGGTAAAATCAGTGCTATCTCTTCAGGACAAAGATCAGATACCACCTGTGGACAACACAATGAAGACAACCTAGATTAGAAGCTGGGTTCTTTCCATGACTTTGACCTTGTTCCATTTCACTTAATAAACTGAGGTTTGGCCAGGCATGGTGTCACATACCTGTAATCTCAGCACTTGGGAGGCTGAGGCAGGAGGATTGCTGTGAGTTCGAGACCAGCCTGGAAACATCATGAGTTCAGGGCCAGCCAGAACTACAAATCAAGACCCTGGCTTTTTAAACAAACAAACAAACAAATAAATGGAGGCTCATTGCTCGGGTGGCTTTCTGCCATTTTCAGTCTGGCCTGCTTGCCTGATGCTCTGTTCTGTCCAACCCATGTCACCATCTCTTTTGCTGAGTATCCATCTGTCCACACCCCAAACTTCCCTCCTGGCCTGGGAGGTAAGCACAAGATCAGGACCAGTCCGATACTGAGGTGCTCTCTGTTTGATTCTAGTATCCACCGTGGGACAAAGCCCGGGCCTCAAGCCAGGCTGGGGCCACCTTTGAGCCTGGCATGCTCTTCCTGGGGGAGGCTAACCTTGGCTCCTGACCCAACTCACTACACGTGCAAGATGAAGCAAGAAGAATGTGGAGAGACAGGAGGCAACGTACTGCATTTGGGTCACTGGATCAAGTCAAAAATAATGCAAGTATCAACGAGAGTACAGACCTTCTAAATTTAAGCAACTTCAAATTCACTTCCACTTACAGGAAGTAATTTCTGCCCCGACCCTTTTCTGCCTTTAGCTAGTTTAACTGGGTTTCTGAGAAACACCAAGAACTCCTAAATGATAAAATAATGCAGCATACTATGTCACTCAAGAAGGCACGTAAAGCCGGGGGTGCAGCTCAGCGGCACTGCACCTTCCTGGCAAGCAAAATGTCCTGAATTTGATCCCTGGTACAAAAACAAAAAGAACTCACATAGCATACAAAGGAGATGACCAACAATAAAGTCCAACACCAGATTAACAGATGAAGAAACTGAGGCCTCATGAGAGGAAGCAGCAGGATGAGCATTATAACTGCTGGCTCTGAGAAGTTCATCGTACACACTTTTTTTTTTTTTTTTTATAGACAGGGTCTCGCTTTGTGGTTCAGGCTGGCCCTGAGCTCAGCCTCAAACTCACATCACAGCAATCCTCCTGCCTCTGCCTCCCGAGTGCTGGGATGACAGGCATGAGCCACCACGCCCGGCACTGTGGTATGTGGTGCTGACTGCTGCTGGGCGTGAGTCTCCACACCCAGTATGGTATGTGGTTACTGGGGAATCAAACACCAGCCCTTGCGCTTGCAAGACAGGTGCCGGAACCACTGAGCTAACTCCCCGCCCTGTATTTATTTCATTTTGAGATAAGAGTCTCAGTAAGTTGCTCATGCTAGCCTTGAACTTGCAATCCTTCCACCTTGGTCTCACAAATAGCTAGGACTGCAAGCGTGCACCATACAGCCTAGCGCATACCCCTTTGTGCCAGGCCACTTTCTCTCCAATCCCTAACCTTATTGTGTTCTCCACTTCTAACAATACTGGTGGTTCAAGAATATTGAACAAATGGCATTATATGTAAATTTTTAAATTGACTTTTTTCTTAAACTTAACATTCTTGTGGTAGTTGAGGTTAACTGTGTCAAATCCACTGGCTTGGGAGGGGATAAAGCACACTTCATGTCTAGTGGGTCATGGGGATGACTTTGAGTTCTGTACGTGGTCCCTGGTCCCTCTCTCCCTGGCACCATTTCCTGCTCTGCTTCCAGTTTCCATGAGCCAAGCAACTTTGCTCTGCCACGCCCTTCTTTTTTTTTTTTTTTTTAAGGTTTTTTGAGACAGGGTCTTGCTTTTCGTAGTTCAGGCTGGCCCTGCGCTCAGCCTCAAACTCACATCACAGCAATCCTCCTGCCTCTGCCTCCCAAGTGCTGGGATTACAGGCATGAGCCACACTCCTTGCACTGTGGTATGTGGTACTGGTTGCTGCTGGGCGTGAGTCTCCACACCCAGTATTGTATGTGGTTACCAAGGATTGAACTCGGGTCCTTGCACTTGCAAGACAGGCGATAGAAGCACTGAGCTAAACCTCCGGCTCACTGCCACGTCCTTCTGGTCTGTGTGTCTGCCCTAGTTGCCGGACCATGGACAACATCCCCTAAGCCCTCGTAAAAATGACCCTGTCCTCTTCTAAGACGTAGGTACTGGGGGCTGTGTCTCAGCCATGAGAAAGCCATGGATCCAGCCTTCAAAATCCATCCAGATGCTCCATATATGGCAATCCACACCTCTCTTTTATTTATTTATTTTTTTAGGTTTTTGAGACAGGGTCTTGCTTTTTGTAGTTCAGGCTGGCCCTGAGCTCAGCCTCAAACTCACATCACAGCAATCCTCCTGCCTCTGCCTCCAGAATGCCAGGATGACAGGCGTGAGCCACCATGCCCGGCACTGTGTTGCTAGTACTGACTGCTTGTGGGTGTGAGTCTCCACACCCAGCATTATTGTATGTGGTTGGGAGGATCAAACTAGGGACCTTGTACTGGCAAGGCAGGCGCCGGAATCACTGAGCTAAATCCCTGGGCCTGTTTCAACTCTTCTCAAAGATGTGTAATATTTCACTGTGGTTTTAATTTTCACTTCTCTAGTAACTAATGTCAAACAGCTTTTCATACCTTTATCATTTTATACTGCTGCAGATGAAACGTCTGATCACATCGTTTGCCTTTTTTCAAAAAACTTCAAAAGCTTTTTTTATATAGTATATTCTAGGTAACCACATAAAATTACAAACTGCTTTCTCCAATCTGTGTTTGTTTTTACCTCTTCACAGGATCTTTCACAGAACAAAAACTCTCTTTTTAATGAGGTCCAACATATCCATTTTTCCTTTTACAAATGATGCTTTACACCTAGTAGTTATTTAATTCCAGTATTCTTACAGGTTTATCTTTAAGCACCTGACCATTTTGTAATTTTTATATAATTTATGATTTTTAGGCTGGGCATGGTAGTACACACCTGTAATCCCACCACTCAGGAGGCTGAGGCAGGAGGATGGCTACAAATTTGAGGGCAGCCTGGGCCACACATTAAGTTCAAGGACAGCCTGAACTACAAACCTAGACCCTGTCTCCAAGACATCAAACTAAACAAAAGATATGAGCTTCAGGTAAAGCTTCATCTTATTTTCCTTTATGAGGTTTAGTTGTTGACAAAAATTATCCAAGATGGCCTCAATCTTGCAGTCCTCCTAACCTCAGCCACCTGAGCAGCTGGGATCACACATTAAACCACTAAAACCAGTAAGAGGGGTAAATTTAATTTAAGAACAAATATAAATTTTACCCTAAGACTTTCAGCAGCCAATAGTTCAACAGATGCAATATTTCAGTTGCTCATCAAACTGATTACTGTTCTTAGTACCAGTAATGGAGGATTTCTCTACACCTTCATGAAGAGAGCATTGGCTGACAAAGTTAACACTCCCTCTACACACACAGCAATAACAAGAAACAATCATTATGTCCCCCAGAGACTGTCACTGTCATAAGACAACATTAAACCCTTCCCCGCTGCAGCCACTGTTTTGTGGGGAGCTAGTCCAGGCTCACCTTGGCTCCATCTGTTGCTGTGGGGGACACTGGAGAGAAGGCAGTGCTTGGGACTGAAGACCTGGGAACAAGCGGGTCCAGGGCAGACGTTGATCCTGAGGATGACGCAGTCTCGGAAGAGGCGGAGCTCTCCTGTGTGTAGGGCAGGACATGATCCACCACCCATCCAGAGTAAGAAGACAGCTTGGGAGGAGACAGGCATTCTTCTAGAACATCCTAGGGAGGAAAAGAAAGTGAAGTGCATAGCTAAGATCTAAACATAATCCAGCAGTGCCTCACCGACAATTTCCTAAAGCCCAAAATGACTACTGACGTGTGAGAAGGACAAGAAGCACGGTGGCTCCACGATAATGATCCTAGCCTCATTCCTAAAAAATCCGACTACACAAAGGAACAGTGTAGCCAGGAGTGGCGGTGGTGCACGCTTATAATCGCAGAGAAGAAACATCAAAATTTAAGGCCAGCTCAGCAGTTCAGGGAGACCCTGTCTGTGTGAGCAACTTTTCCCTCCTGGCTTAGACAAAATACCTGATCCTCAGTTACAAGAGTCAGGGGCTATTTGGTTTACAGCTCACAGAGGTTTCAGTCCATAATCAACTGGCTCCTAGCCTGCGATGGCAAAGTCACCGCAGAGGAGAAACAGCACAATGCGCACAAGGCAGCAGAGAACAGGACTTAACAGCATCTTTCTGCCCCTTTTATCTTACTCAGATTACCAGCACTGAGGGGGTACCAAGACAATCACTCACTCCTGGGTAGCGGTTTAGTAATCACATGCTCTTAACCCCAGCATCATACACTCCAGATTCAACTACCTCCGAAAAATAAAGTCCTACCTCATCCTCAGGAAGCTTCGGGGATGTCTAAACACAACCCATAAGTGTCTCTCAAAATAAAAAGAGCTGGGCATGGTGGCACACACCTGTAATTCCAGCTCTCTGGGAGGCTGGGGTAGGAGGATTTCAAGTTCAAGCTGGCCCGGGCAAGTCAGTGACTTAGCAGGGCCCGTTTGTAAAATAAAAAATAATTATCAAACAAATACATAGGCTGGGGATGTAGCACAGCAGGAGACCGCCTGAGTAACATGGGTGAGGACTTGGATTCAATACTACAAAAAAATTTTAAAAGAAAAGGAACACCATACAAAAACTCCTCAGAGCACGTTGGAAGCGGGGCAGGTGCACACACTGGCAGTCCTCCCACTTGTGCTAAGGCAGGAGGATCAGGGTGAATTTGAGGGCAACCTCGGCTACAATTTAAGAAGCAATGTAAATCACTGATGGGGGCTGGCATGGAGCTCGGTGGCAGAACACTTGATTAGCACGTGTGAGGCACCAACTGACCCCCACCAACACACACATACTACTGATTGTAACTCCTATGTAGAATATACTTTTCTTCTTTTTCGGAAAGGAAATATTATTGTAAATATTCATATATTTTGAGGTTTTGGTCAGACTTGAATACTTTTTTTTTTTTATGGTTGTTTGAGACGGGGTCTCGCTCTTTGTTTAAGGCCTTGAACAAATGGCAACCTGCCCGCCTCGGTCTTTTGGGACCTGGGATCATAGAGCGGCACCACCATAGTTTTCCTGGTTTATCTTTGAGGAGTCACTATGTTGCTAGACCTAACCTCGAGCTAAAAACGCTCCGGCATCAGCTTTCTAAACTGGGATTACAGGTATGCGGCAACCTCACCCAAGTTTCAAGAATGAAAATAAAATGCCCATTTTAAAAAAAGGCATGGAAAGTTAGCGACTGATATTAAAGCCAGTGACGGGGCAGGGATGTAGATCAGTGGCGCCACCCCTGCCTCATAAGCTCAAGGGAATTAAAAGCCAACGGCTTAAAATAAAAGGGATTCATAATACAAGATTATGAGTCCTAGACACTCTCCAGGTTGTGAGGACAATTCACTTAAATATCAACTGGAAAAGTTAAACAATAGATGCTGGACGTGGGGCCGCAGGTCTGTGAGCCCAGCACTCGGGAGGAAGAGGCAGGAGGACCTCCAGCTGTTCGGGGCCAGCCTGGACTTCACAAATTTAAACAAAAACATACTTTGAATGGCCGAGGTTGCCGTGACAACAGTTCGGGGTACCTAACCCCGCTGGGGGGGGGGGCAATGAACCCCCTGGAGACTCCAGAAAGGGCAGAAGCGCTGGGGCAAGAGATACGCACAACCCAGAGTCAGAAGTAAAAGCGAGCTGTGGGAACGCACGGGTCCCCCGCGCAGAGCGAGCGCCCCTCCCCCAGACCGCTCACCTCGCCCCGCAGCAGCCAGTCGCGGTGGTAGCAGAGGCGCCCCTTGCTGGAACGGCGCAGGGCCCGCAGGGTCTCCCAGCAGCGGCCCTCGGAGGGCATGACTGACCCGGCCCCACCTCTTCCGAGCCGCCAGGAAGGGAGCCCTCGAATCCGCCGCCAGGAAGGAGCAGCAGCTTCCGCTTCCGGGACGCGCGCGGGCGGAGAAGACGCAGGGGCAGTAAGCCCCGCCCCCTCCCGAGGACACGCCCAGCCGGCGCGCGACCGAGGGTGTGAGAAACCCGGACGCCCTGGCAGCCTGGGGTGGGGACGTGGAAGACGGTCTGGCGCTCCTCCAGGGCCTAGCTATAGTTAACACTTCTCTGAATTTACCAGAGAAATGAAACCTGCCCCCACTAAAACCTCTCCGAGAATGCTGGAAGCTGTGTTGGTCATGAAGTGCAAGGAACCATGGGGACCAGCCTGGGAGACTTGTCCCCAAAATAAAGCAAAAGCCAGTCACTAAAGACGACATGTTCTGTGAATCTATTTATGTGAAATGTCCGTGACAAGGAAATCCATCAACAGAAAAGCCACGTGTGGTGGCCCAGGTCTGTAATTCCAGCCCTGAGGAGGCTGAGGCAGGAGGATTATCCTGTATCCTGGGCTTCATAGTAAGTTCAGGGCCCAAAGACCCCGTCTCAAAAAGACAAGACAAGACAAATACTAGACATACTTTATTGTGGTTGCCAGGGAGCCAGTGGGGAGTGACAGCTAATCCAGATGGGGTTTTTTTTTGGGGGGGGGATATGAAAATGATCAAAAATTAGATAAGGGAGATGGTCGCACACCTTGGTGGATAAACTAACAAACACAATTATATATCTTTAGTGGCTGCGTTTTACAGTCCGTGAATGTTCTCAGTAAATAGAACACAAGGCCCCACTGTGCTGAGTTAGCTTTACCTGAGCCCCATCCTTTGGCCCTTCCTACAGCCCTGCATTTATTTCATGGTATCTGTTTGCGGTGGGAAGGGTTGTGTCTGGAGAATGTTCACGAACAATATGAATTTTTTAAATTCTCAGATTTTTAAAAAAACACATTCCCTGGCCTTTTTCTCCTCTTTTTCTTAATAGTACTTTTTTGGGTGAAACAGGGTTTCACTTTGCATAGTGAGTTCAGGCTGACCCTGAACTGCCTATGTAGCCCAGGCTAGCCTCAAACTCATAGCAATCCTCCTGCCTCTGCCTCCAGGTGTGAGCCACCACACCCAGCATTGTGGTATGTGGTATTAGGGATCAAACTTGGGCCCTTGAACTTGCCAGGCACACACTGGAACCACTGAGCTAAATTCCTGGCCCTTTTTTATAGTTTGTTTTTTTAGTGTTTTTGAGACAGGGTCTCACTTTGTAATTCAAACTATTCCTGAACTCAGCAATCCTCCTTCCTCTGCCTTCAAAGTGCTGGGATTATAGGCATGAGCCACCATGTCTAGCCTTCCTTCCTTTTTTTGAGGCAGGGTCTTCCTAGTATCTACCTTGAAGTAGGTAGCCCAGGCCAGCCTTTAATTTGGGATTACAGGTGTAAGTCACCACACCCAGCTGGACTTTTTCTTACAAAACTTTTTATAAGGAAAAATAGAAGGCTGTGGGAGCGTGTGGGAATGGACCTCCTTCAGTGGCGCTGGGCAGCTCAACCCTACACTGTTCTCATAGGTCTGGTGACAATGAATCATCCAGGTCTATACGCACATACGGGTATAAGTTCACCACCTGTTCTTTTTTTTTTTTTTTTTAGGTTTTTTGAGACAGGGTCTCGCTTTGTGGTTCAGGCTGGCCCTGAGCTCAGCCTCAAACTCACATCCAGCAATCCTCCTGCCTCTGTCTCCCAAGTGCTGGGATGACAGGCGTGAGCCACCACGCCCGGCACTGTGGTATGTGGTACTGGTTGCTGCTGGGTGTGAGTCTCCACACCCAGTATTGTTATGTGGTTACCGGGGAATCGAACCCGGGTCCTTGCGCTTGGAAGACAGGCGCCGGAACCACTGAGCTAACTCCCCGGCCCTCACCACCTGTTCTTAAGCCCTTGTAAAATCAAGTCCATTTACAAGTAAGTGGGCTGTGTTCTGTGGCAATGGCACCTGTAACTTGACAATTACTTTTTTTTTCTTTTTGAGACAGGGTCTTGCTTTGTAGCTCAGGCTGGCCTTGAGCTCACTGTGTAGTCCAGGCCAGCCTTGAACTCACAGCAATCCTCCTGCCTCTGCCTCCCAAAGGCTGGGATTACAGGGGTGAGCCACCATGCCCAGCACTGTGGTATGTGGTATTGATTGCTGGTAGGCATGAGTCTCCAAGCCCAGCATTGTTGTGTGTGGTCACTGGGGACCGAACCCAGGACCTTGCGCTTGCCAGGCAGGTGCTGGAACCACTGAGCTAAATCCCTGGCCCTATTACTTTCTTTGAGGTGCGCTGTGGTGGCACACACTTAGGAGGCTGAGGCGGGAGGATCATAAATTCAAGGCCAGCCTGCACTACATAGTGAGAAATTGACTCAAAATTACTTACATTGGAAATATTGAAAACTGGACAAATTTCTGACAAATTTCCTTGAGATTTGGTGGTGGTGGTGGGGGGGGTGTTTTTCTGTCTTTTGAAATCAGATACCCTGGTGTGGGAATTGCCTTCAAGGAAAAAGTGTTTTGGACTTGGGTTATAGTGACCAAGAGGTGCCAAATCCCAGGGACAAAGGCCTACAGAATGAAAGGCTTCGGGGTTCCCCATAGCGCCAGTCTGCTGTTGTTTTTCTAATGAATATGCGTTTTTTTTGTGTGTGTGGTTCTAAAGATGGAAGTTAGACCCTTGTATGAGTTAGGAAAGTGTTTTCCCCTTGAGCTACATCCCCACCTATTGTTTTCCCAGTCCTGGACAATCAAACCCAGGAGCATTCTATCCCCAAGCTATATCTCTTGATCTTTTTAGTTTTTATTGGGAGGCAGGGTCTACCTGAGTTGCCCAGGCTGTCCTTAAACTTGTGCCCCTCCTGTTTTAGCTTTCTGAGTGGCTGGGATTAAAGTGTGTATCACTTTGCTTTGCCTGCTCTTTCCTATAAATACAGAGAAGCGGCCTATAATTTTAACATCCAAAAACCAGTTAACACTTTAAAAATAAAACGCAACCGTATCCCATCCTCTTCCTAAGAGGGAGGGTGGCCTACCCAATGCGAGAGTGAAGCCTCACCAAGGGTCTCCCCAGACCTCTGAGCGTGACGACGTCAAAGCACAAAGAGGAGAAAGAACAGCCCGGCGCTCACCTCTGATCCCAGCTCCTGGGAGGCTGAGGCATGAGGATTGCCATGAGTTTAAGACCAGCCTGGGCTACATAGTTCAAATCCAGCCTAAATGAAATAGCGAGACGTCTCGAAAAATAATTTAAAAAGAAGGAACATATGCTAAAATAAAATAGATGTTTTGTGTGCCAAGTAACTTTCAAAATATTTACTCTCTTTTGTAGCATTTTACTTTAATCATTTTTTTAAAAGGGGTGGGGTGGCTGAATAAAGGGAGCCTTAAATAACTAATAAAAATCTTTTTGTAAAACCACACAAATATTTCAAAAATAAATGCATTCTCAAAATACAAAGGAAATCCAAAATGAACACGCCTGGCTCATACTCGTAAAGTCCCGAGGGCCCCAAGCCCCTCGAAGGTGGCTGCGAAGTGCTGGGAACCTAGTGGCCTCTAGGAAACGTGTGTGTGGGTACTGAGGGCTCCCGTACCTCGAGAGACCACCACTGTACCCTCAAATAAGAGTCAGGTAGGCTGCTTGCAGCCCAGGCATCGCGTCTGCGGGTTCAGACCAGAGAAACGGACCCTCACAGCTGTGGCTGGGTGGGGGCTGGAGAGTGAAGTCCAGTCCATGTTCTTGGGAGCCATGGCAGCTCCTAGGGGGTTGGAATCTGCTTCCCCGAGGGGGACAGAAAATTTAAGGCTTGTCAAGGTCATTTTAAAAATACAAACAGACAAGACACTGGGGAGAAGATGACCTAGCAGTCCCGCTTCTGCTCCTGCTGTGTTAGGACGGTCCTGCAGTCACGGCTGAGGGCGCTGCAGCCAGTAGCTTTCCAGCTATGGCTTGTCATCTCCTTCCATCCTGAGCACCAGGCATGGCTCAGCCCCCGGGCAGGCGGCCTCAGGAAGGGGGTGATCGGGAGCGGATGGGGGAGCTGGTGAGGAAAGAGGTGTAGGGACTGTCCCCAAACACGTTGGCATAGGACGACTTGAGGAACTGGACATAGTTCTGCATGCTGCGGTTGGTGCTCTCCGACTGCTCCAGGCGGTCCTTCAGGTCCTGGAGGCGGCTCTGGTAGCGGCGGTCGGCCTAGGAGAGAAACGGGTGAAATGAGGGGCAGTCCAATCAGAGACAGGACTTTCGCACGGGGTGTTGGTCGGGCAGGGGCTGACAGGTAATGGGGACCAAGTTTGTTTTGCCTTTGTTTTTTTTTTTTTGAGACAGGGTCTCACTTTGTAGCTCAGGCTGGCCCTGAGCTCAGCCTTGAACTCACAGCAATCCTCCTGCCTCTGCCTCCCAAGTGCTGGGATTACAGGTGTGAGCCACCACGTCTGGCACTGTAGTATGTGGTACTGATTGCTGGTGGGTGTGAATCTTCAAGCCTGGCATTGTTGTATATGGTTACCGGGATCGAATCCTGGCCCTTGTGCTTGCAAGATGGCACCGGAGGCACCAGAACTACTGAGCTAAATTCCCGGCACAGCTTTTTATTTTTTTAAGAGACAAGGTCTCTACATTAGACATGGTGGCACAAGCCTATAATCCCAGCATTCAAGAGGCTGATGCAGGAGGATCACCTTGAGTTGAAGATGACAGTTTGGATGACATGGTGAGACCCTGTCTCACAAAAATTTTCTTTAAAAAGTGAAGGACCGGCGATTTAGCTCAGTGGTTCCAGTGCCTTGCTTGCAAACCCTTAGTTCGATCCCCGGTAACCACATACTACAATGCCAGGATTGATGACTCACGCCCAATCAGCAATCAGTACCACACAACACAATGTCAGGCATAGTGGCTCATGCCTGTAAACCCAGCACTCGGGATGCAGGGGCAGGAGGACTGCTGTGAGTTTGAGGCTTCCCTGGGCTACACAGTGAGCTCAGGGTCAGCTTGAACTATAAAAGTGAGACCCTGTCTCAAAAAAAAAAAGGTGAAAGGAAAAAGCAAAAATGGAAACAAGGCTTACATGTATGGCGGGGAGAGAGGCTGGAGGGAAGACAGAAGAATGGGAAAAAATAAGTAATTTATACAGGTACAAATTCTCGATGAATGTGAAAATAACATATACTTAAAATGTAGCATTAAATTCAATTTTTAAAAATTAAAAAAAAATGAAGAACAAAAGGAGAAAGACAAGTTCTCACTGTATGGCCCAAACTGCCCTTTAATACCCAGGCTCAAGCAATCCTGCCTCAGCCTCTTGAGTAGGTGGAAGGGTGTGCTACCACACCAGGCTTGGGGATTTCTTTTCAAAAATATTCCAAACTAGGGCCGGGGAGTTAGCTCAGTGGTTCCGGCGCCTGTCTCGCAAGCGCAAGGCCCCGGGTTCGATTCCCCGGTAACCACATACAGTACTGGGTGTGGAGACCCACACCCAGCAGCAACCAGTACCACATACCACAGTGCCCGGCGTGGTGGCTCACGCCTGTAATCCCAGCACTCGGGAGGCAGAGGCAGGAGGATTGTGATGTGAGTTTGAGGCTGAGCTCAGGGCCAGCCTGAACCACAAAGTGAGACCCTGTCTCCAAAAAAAAAAAAACCTAAAAAAAAAAAATGAAAAATATTCCAAACTAGATTATCATGGTAATTGCATGACTCTGAGTACAGTCCTAAAAAACTACTGAATTGTATCATTCAGGGTGGTAGGTTGGGTTTGTACCCAAAGTTTTCCTAGTTAGCCCAGATTGGCCTTGACCTCAAGCAGTCCTTCCGCCTCAGGCCCCACCCCAGGTGCTGTAATTAGACAGGCACCACCCACACCCAGCTGAATTGCAAAATCTGAGTGAGAGGATCTTACGGGATATAAATATTATAAAATTGGGGATTTTTTTTTGTTTGAGACAGGGCATCGCTATGTAGTCCAGACTGGCCCCGAACTGTGTGCCCCAGGCTGGCCTTGAATCTGCGGAGATCCTTCTCCCTCAGCCTCTAGAGTGCTGAGATTACAGGTGTGCAGCACCTCGCCCCGCTAAAGTTGTTCTTAAAAAGCTATCTGCATGGGAGCCCTGTAAGAAATGGGAAAGTAGCTGGAGAAAAAGCTGTTAGATTCCCAAGAACAGTGACAACAGGTCCCTGCAGGTCTCAAGGACAGAATCACAGTCCGGGCTTTGTCTTCGCTGCCCACCCCCCACCACACTCACATCCTCCCGGCTCCGCCGCAGCTGGCTCAGTTCAGTCTTGGTCCTGCTCAGCTGCGTCTCAAGGTCCAGGATTTTGTTCTGGGCCGCTCGCTCCTTGGACAGCGCCTGCTCCTTGGTCTGCTCCACCTGCGACGGAAGACACAGGTGGGAGCAGGTCCAGGCAGGCGCAGGGGGTGGAGCCTGTGCCCTCTCCCTTCGCTTCCTCCCCTTTCCCAGCTAAGACTTGCAGTGCATGAGCACTAAACAGTTAAATCCTGCACTATAATCATTCACTTGATTTCTTGTTTTTTGTTTTATTATTTTTTGGGACTGGTCTCACTGTGTAGTCCAGGATAGATGAACTCCTCATGCTGCCCATCCTCAGCCTCTCAAGTGCGGGGTTACAGGTGTGCGCCCCCATTTCTTCTCATAAGGCCATGAAGGAGGTGCCACTTCTACCCACTCATCCTCTGGGGCGACGGGCTCAGAAAGCTATGGTGCTGCCGACGGGAGACACTGACCTGCCGCCTGGCGTCTTCCAGGGCACTCTCCAGCTGTCTGGCCAGTGACCCGCACTCCCGGGTTTTCTCCTCGAGCCGCAGCTGGGACAGGTGGATCGCCTCTTCCCTCTTGGCGATCACCTGCAGGAACTCGACATTCTGGGTGCTGGTGGCCTCCAGTTTCCTAGGTGAAAGCGCTTAGTCAGACCCTGCGCTGAGCCCCCGTCTCCTGGCAGCCTGCAAGAGTCTCCGAGGAAATGTGCGACGTGCAGGGCGGCAGGCACCGTGCGGCTGGAGCGCTGGTCAGAGGGAGCGAGGACAGCGGCCTGTAGCTCCTGCGCTGTCACCCTGCTCCAGTGGAGGAGAAAGGACCTGGCCAGGTGGGTCTGTCACCATGTCCCGTGCCACCAACTTCCGCTCTTCACTGTTGCTTCCCGCAGCCACGGGACTTCAGCTGGACCCGAGGCGGGCCCTGGGCACCCGAGGCCATCGGGGGTCCACACACTGTCCTATTTCTCTTCCAGACACCTTCCAGTTTTCCACTGGCTGTTATTAATCTGGCAGTGCTGGGGGTGGAACCCAGGCCTTCACACCGAGCTACCTCTCTGCCTTTTACTTTTGGGGGGTAGGACTTCATGAAGTCACTAAGTTGCCCATACTAGGCTCAAACATAGGCTCCTCCCACCTTAACCACAGTGATGGTTCCCCCTTCGACGTAAGGACAGGGCACAGGCAGAGCCTCAGAAGAGACCACTCAGTGCCAGCTCAGGCTGAGCCCAGGAGGAGGCTCCAGGTCTCCTTGCCAGAAGCCCAGTGGCACAGAGGAAGCCATGGCTTTGGCAGCACCCAGCTGGGACCTCAGGTGTTATCACCTGTGCCCACTCAGTGTCCTCAAGCTAACGTAGTCCCAGGACCTCGGCACTGGGTAACGCACTAAACCCTTTTATGATCCTCTCACTGAGAAGCAACTGTCCTCAACATGAAGAAAGGAGGCTGAGGCAGGAAGATCACCAGAAGTCGGAAGCCCATCTGGACTGCGTAATGAGTTCAAGGCCAACTTGGACTATACAGTCAAACCTCTCAAAACAACCCCCCCCCACTCCCACATAGATGAGGGACTGGAGGTTTACAGAAGTTCAAAGACTTCCTCGAGGTCACACTGAAATGAAGCGGCAGAGCTGGAGGGGAGAGCTGAGGCCAGAGCTTCTGATTCCAATAGCGCATGAATAAGAGCAAGTGTTGGATCAGAGAGGTCATAGTGAGGGTAACTGGGGACACAGGACAGCAAAGTGGGAAGCGGGGTGGGGCTGTAGCACAGTGGCACAGCACTCGCATAGCATGAGCAAGGACCGTGGGTCCAGCCCCAGGAGCACAAAAGAAAATATAATGAATAGACAAACAGGTAGCCATGGTGGCATATGCCTGTAATCCCAGCGTCAGAGGCTGAGGCAGGAGGAGCTTCACGACCCAAGCTCAAGGGGAGCCTGCACTACAGAGTAAGACCCCGCCTCAGAAAGAGGCAAGAAGCCCTGCCCCTTCGTGCCCACCAGGCCCACTGGCTCCCTGGGGTAGGCTGACCACGATCCCGCTGTCCAGCAGCATCCCTTGAGGCTGGGACCCCGTTCCCTGCCCCGTGTCCTTACCACTGCAGGAAGCCACTTCCTCTGAGGTCTGCCTAGCACCTTCCAGGGCCTCGCGTCCCTCAAACACTTCCGCACACTTAGCACAAAGCAGCTAAGTGGCTGAAAGTCTCAGGTCCTAGGAAGACGACAGAGATGGGACCAAGTGCCTCTAACCTCTCCAGTTCATCCACCTTCAGACTCAGCTGTTTATTTTCCTTCTGGGAGGCCTGGTGTCTCTCTCTCGCCATCTCCAGCTTGTCCCCCTGGTGTTCGATCTAAAAGGACAGGAACACAGACTGGTTCACAAAGGAATTGCCCTTCAGAGAGATAAGCAGGGAATTCTCCTCCTCCTGAGACCTGTGGTCCGCAGCCCGGAGAGAGGCCAGTGTCTGAGGCTCAGGGTGCAACCTGGAGGAGAGGACAGCAGGGACAGGGGGACTGTCACACACCGGAGAAGCCAGGCTGGCTGCTGGAGAAGCACATGGTGATGTCTCCTCGCTGCTCCGCTCAGGGAGAGGCCGCTCGGGGCCCAGCGGTGACAGGGGAGGCAGCAGGCGGACGCCGATGGTGGCCCGCTGCATTTTCCCAGTGACAGTGACTGTACCCTTCTCCTCCCTGGGGGCCAAGCAGCAAGGCACAGGACAGCCATCGGTCTTTCGTGCTGGTGATTTGGGAAGTCCCCAGCGGGCTCTACGAGGAGCCTCAGGTATCAGGGCTCCCAGGACCCTGAGATCCCAGGGGTTCAGTACAAAAGACAGGTAAGCTGGAGAACCTGTCTGGGTTCCTAGTCCCTGTCAAGACGCACACAGGAGCTTTGTAACACTGGGGAACTACTCTCCCCAGGCCGAAGCTGCTGTGTATGAAACAGAGTAATGACATGTCCACCTCACCAAGTTCCAGGGCGTCAGTGAAAGAATGGTAGTTGCTTGATTATCCCAAGGAAAGAGGCTGAGAGAGGGGAAGGGCCCGCCCACAGTCACCCCGCGCCAGCGGCCTAGCGTTTGTGGGTCACCGAGGGTGGCAGGCTTGGCTCCGGAAACCCAGAGGCAGACCGCTGCTGGAGAAGGGACCTCGGGCTTCTGCCCTTGGGACAGAATCTCAGCAGCGCATCTGCGGACAGGAAGCAAAAGCAGTTAAAGCAGAAGGATGGGAAAGGAGCAGTGGTGGCGGGTGTCCGCGGGTACAGGCTGTGGAGTGCAGGGCTGGCCCATAGAAGGGGCCTAGGGGGACCCGCGGCGAGCGGCAGCTCCTATGGCAACAATCACTTTGTGCAACACGCGGCATTTGGCACACCAGACTTTTATTTCACAGCACTGATGATAGCTCACTCCTTTCCAAAAGTGGCAGTCGAGAAAAAGGAAGCAGTCGTCCCTTGGTAAGCATGCGGCTCATCTTGGCAAGCGGACCCCTGCTCGGGTCAGGTCGTGGGACCCTTTCTGCCAGTCCCTTACCCGGCTGCGCAGGTCGGAGATGATGGCCGTCAGGTCAATATTCTTCCTCTCATAGCCCTGCAGCTGGTCCTGGCACTCGGCCAATTTGGCCTCTGTGATCTTGAGGATGTCAGGCAGCTGCTGCAGGTCAGCCAGCTGGGACTGGAACTGCCGACGTGCCTGTGTGGGAAAGGAGGGCGCTAGGCCAGGGCCTCGGGAAGCAGGGTGGGCGGCCCTAGAGGATCCTGGGAAACTCGCTGGCGGAAGTGGGCTCTGTAGGGGGACACACTTGGGCCTGCTTGGTCTAGGA
>PVIR01028313.1:0-22077 GCA_004026965.1 Petromus typicus | reverse complement strand
CTTCTTCTTCTTTTAAGGTGATCCCAGTCTCGTCTCCTAGATTCTGGGAGCATTTATAATTATTGTGACAAATACATCATGATACAACATAGTGGAACTGATGCCATACTGTCTGTTACTTTCAGAGACTCTGACTTCTGATTGGGCTCATTTTTGAATAATGGATGATATAGCTTCTGCTGTGTTTGTTGCAATATCTGTGATGGCGCCCTGAACCACCACATGAGAAGCTTCCACTGCCCAGAGTTTGATGTTGAAGACATGTGCAGGCATAGAGAGGGGTCAGTTTTAGCCCTTGCCACCCTGGTCCAGACACACATGAGGGAAATAATGTCCAGATGACTGTAGCCCTTGTCCATCCAGTGCCTCTATGTTTAGTCTTCCCAGTGGAGGCCAAGATATTGGGGATCAGGGCATGCAATATTGGGGGTCTGTGTCATTTCTAAATTTTGAGCAAACAGCTATATGAGTACAATATGTTAAAACAGTATTTTCCCACTGAATGACACAGTAACTGGCTAGGTAGCAATTCCAGCTAAGATAGAACTCCTTTGTAGGAGTCCTCCCTCTTTGTAGCTTGCCTTTCTATTTCCTTAATGACAGCTTTTGATAAAGTGAAATCCAATTTTCAGTCTTATTCTTCATGATTCATGCTTCTAGTTGTTGACTTTGATAAGTCCTTTTCTACCCCGAAGTCATGCAAATAGGAAAGTTGTTAGCTCTTAGATATTTACTTTCATTTTTATTTTGCTTTTATTTGTAACATACAATCCAATCAAAATTAAGTTTTTATATATGGTGATACAGTTAAGATTCATAGATATAATATTCTTTATGTTTTAAACACCTGATCTTTTATCCATGGGTGGTTCTATTTCTGAATTACTTTTCTTCCTGTGTTGACTTATTTATCATTTTGCTTAATATCAAGCTTTAATTCTTACTTTTATCATTCTGCATATGTTTGACTTTGCTTTATGTTGTTGTTTGTTTGTTTATTTTTGTGGTACTGGGAATTGGGCCCTTGTGCTTCCAAAGTTGGCTCTATACCACTTAAGCTAAATCCCCAACTTGACTCTGTTATTCCTCTAGAAACTATAGTTCTTGGCTCTTTTGCACTGTTTGTATTTCCATATATAATTTTAAGCTACATTTTCAATTTACACATACAATTGTGTGTACATGTGTGAACAGATACACACACATCACACCTCCTATGGTTTTGATTGCAGTTACGCTGAGCTGCAATGAGGTAATTTAAGGAAAATTTTTATTTTACAATATTGGGTTTTCCATAAACAAGGCCAAGTATTTCCATAAACAAGTATCCATTTAGATACTTATAGTTTTTCTCAATAATCTCACAGACTTTTCAGTGTAGAATTACTGTATAAAGATAGTCTTACCTAGTTGATATATTCCCCATTGTAAAAGGTATTTCATTTTTCTTTATTTATGTACTGATGTATTTGTTTTGTGTGTATTTGTACAACCTTGTATATCATGACCTTGCTAAAATTATATCTTCAAAATAATAGTTACATGAATGTGCTTTCAAATTTTTTCATACACAATTGCTTTTTCTGAAAAATCATATTTTACTTTTTAAGAATTGATTGTTTTATGGACCTATGCCAAACATTTTTCAATATTAAAAAAATTAAGAGATATATCCTTATTTATTCCAAGGTTTGAGAGACAGAGAAATTAATGACCTTACAAAGTATAAAAATTGTTCTATTTTTATGTAAAATTCATCATATTTAGTAACTTCCTTTGACTTTCCAGTTTGGAGAATATTGGTTATTTGATTTTAAATTATGAAGGAATTAGAATTTGATCACACTTTTTTTGTCTTCTATTGACATGATGATATAATCTTCTATGTTCTTTTGTTAATGTGGAGAATTATATCAATTTTCAGATGTTACAATAGTATTTCTTTCCAAAACCAATGAAATTTTCTTGTGATATATTTTTGTTTCTGAATTCTATCTATGGTAGTTTTCACTTGTATCTATGATTATGAGGCAAATTAACCATAATTTTCCAGAAGTAACCTAGTCAGCTATCAGCTCTGATAGCTTCACATACATATATATGAACTTTTACATATAAAACACTAAACTAAGTTTATATATATATAAGCATGTATATGTAAAGTTACATATAAATATTTGTGGTTTGATACTTATATATAAAATTATATATGCATTTAAATATAAAAATTATATATATACTAATGTATATATAACTTTTATGTGTATATATGTATGTAGTATAAGATATCTGTCAGCTTTGTAAAGAGAAACATTTGTTTTCTTATTTGATGATTTATTTTATTATATGATCTCTGTCCACTACATCATCACCTCCCACCTTTATTTTTATTTTATTGTTTTTGAGACAGGGTCTTGCTTTGTAGTTCAGCCTAACCTTGAACTCACTATGTAGCCCACACTAGTCTCAAACTCTGGGCAATCCTCCTGCATCTGTCTTCTGAGTGCTGGGATTACAGGCCTGAGCCACCACGCCTGGCATTATGATATGTGGTGCTGGGGACCTTGCACTTGCCAGGAAGATGCTGGAACCAGTGACCTGAATCCTCATCCCCCAACCTTTATTTTTTAAAAATCATGGTTTTTTTGGTAATAGTGGTAGGCTTTTAAGTAACAGAAACATCTTATACTTCACTGAAATTTTCTGCGTTTTTCTTTTACTGTTTTACTTGTCAGAGACCTCCATCCATAACATCACATAGTATATCAGAATTATTTCTCTTTATTCTTTCTTCTCCTGATTCTCAAATTTTCCTTGTTTTGATGATTTTGATAGTTTTGAAGATTAGAGGTTAAGTATTTTGGAAAATATTCATCTACAACAAAAAAGTTCTCAGAGGGAAGTTTATAGCAATGAGTACATAAAAAATTCAGAGATATAAAGTATATAATCAAATGACGCTTCACAATTTCTTTGAAAAACCAAGTATTTCAAAATGAGCTGCTATAAACATGGGTGCACATATGTCACTGTGGTGTGATGATTTTAAATCTTTTGCGAATATATCCAGCAGGAAAATAGCAGGGGCAAATGGAACATCTCATCCTAATTTTTTGAGGAATCTCTACTCTGATTTCCACAGTGACTGCACCAGTATACATTCCCAACTAATAGGAGAGAAGTATTCTTTTTTCTCCAGACACCCACCAGCATTTGTTATTGGTTAATTTCCTGATGATGGTTATTCTTTCTGGAGTGAGATGAAATCTCAGTGTTGTTTTCAATAGCACCTCTCAAATGTTCAATGATGTTGAACATCTTTTCATATGTGTATTTGCTGCTTTTGCTTCATTTAAAAGACAAACCAGACTGATAAACCCTTAGTCACACTAATCCAATGAGAGAGAAGACCCAAATCAGTACATTTCATGATGAAAAGAGGGCTGTTATAAAAGACCACACAGAAATTCAGAGAACTTTTGGAGACTGATTTGAAAGCTTGTTTTCTAACAAACTGGGGAATCTAGACAAGATGGATACTTTTTTCTTTTGTAGTTCAGACTGGCCTGAGCTCAACTTTGAACTCACAGCAATCCTCCTGCCTCTGCCTCCCTAGTGCTGGGGTCATAGGTGTGAGCCACTATACCTGGTATTGTTGTATGTGGTTACAGGGCATTGAACTAGGGACCTTGTGCTTGCAAAGCAGGTGCTGGAACCACTGAGCTAAATACCTAGCCCAAAATGGATACATTTTAAGACACAACCCACCAAAACTGAACCAAGAAGATATAAATAAATCTAAAAAATTAATAATCAATGAAATTGAAACAGTAATAAAAATTTCCCTACCAAGATAAGCCCAGTACTAGACAACTTCACTGATGAATTTTACCAGATATTGATAGAGGAACTAACAACAATGCTTCTCAAACTATTCTGTGTAAGTAAAAGAAAGAAATGCTTCCAAACTCATTGTATGAGTTCATTATTTCTGTAAACTGTATATCCGTATGGGTATATTTGTATATACCCATATTCTTGGTGAACATAAATTAAAAAACTGTTAAAAAATACTTGAAAACAGAATTCAATAACATTTTTAAAAGTTAATATATCATAATCAAGTTGGTTTCATTCCAGAGATGCAAGGATGGTTCATTATATGCACACTAATAAAGATAGTATACCACAGGAATAGAATCAAGGATAACAATAATATGATCATTGCAATTGATACAGAAATAACTTTAAGAAAGATCAAGATTTCTGCATCATTAAATACCTGAAGAAAGGATCATACCTAAATATAATACATGCTATATATGACAAATCTACAACAAGCATCATTTTTAATAGAGAAAATCTGAAAATATTTCCTTTAAAATCAGGAATGAGGAAAAAAGACATCTACTTTTCCCACTCCTGTTCAACACTATAGCACTTGACATTTTACCCAGAGCAATTATGGAAGAAAAAGGGAGATATAATAGGAATGTAAATAGGCATATAATAGGAATAATAAGAAGAATGTAAATAATATGAATAATAATAGGAATGCAATAATAATAATAATAGGAACATAAATAGGCATGGATAGAGTCAGTTATCCTTTGTTTTGCAGGTAAGATGATTCTATATTTAAGAACCCTAAAGACTTCATCAAATGACTTAAGGGAAAAACAAATTGGATAGCTTTTGTATGCACCAATAATGCAATAGCTTTAAAATATTAGAAAAACAATTTCATTCACTATAATTTTCAAAAAATTTTAAAAAAACCTTCAAAACATCGACCTAAGAGGTGACAAACTCTACAACGACACAGAACAATGAAAAGGAAAATGGAAGAAAATACTAACAAATGGAATGACCTCCTTGTCTATAGATTGGCAGAACTTATGTTAAAATGGCCAAATTACTGGAAATTCAATGTGATCCCTATCCATATACCACTTACGTTCTTCATAAAACTAGAAAAAAAGTCCTTATTTATTTAATCAGTGCACACATATATCTACAATATTTTTGTACATATAACAGTGGATTACATATGTACTACATACATGATAATGTAAACTAACCTTATTTATTTGAAGCTCACATTTTACACTTGACTTGACACTTGACTTGTCTAGTCACACTTGACTACTGGGAACTCGTGCAATTGGATACTGTATCTAATGGTATATGGATAAAACTGAGAGTTTTTGTTTGTTTTATACATTCTGACATCACACTGTACTTCAGATTGATCTTGAAAATTTTCTCTCCCAATCCTTAAGTAAGCTCTTTCTCTAAAGCATCATGTTTCTTTTTAATAAAAGAAATAGTATTGGAAATTAAGATCTGAGTGTACTTTCTTATATAACTTTTGCTGTTATGTTGTCCTATGAGATTTACATTTGGGCTATAAAACCAAATCATTAGAATATAGCTGTGTTCACTGTTCATGTTATTTTAATGTCTGTGTGATGTATGTTACTTAACACTTGATATGGGTTCTCTGAGCATTTCCTTTTTTCTTACATAAATATTTTAAGCTTTTTTAAAGAAGTAATCTTAACTTGTCAAATACTTTTGCTATATAAATTCTTTGAATTTTTAAATTTTAGGATATTTTTTCATTCTCAGTAACATGCCCAGATGGTCCTCAGACTTTCAATCTTCCTACCTCAGTGCCCTGTACTTCTGGGATTATAGTCATGCACCATTATTTTTAGTTGCATTGTAATTTTTTTGAGCCATGGGTTACTAAGAAAGGCAGTGATGAGCATCATAACATACTGAAATTTTCTGTTATCTTCTTGTTGATTTTTAAAAATTATGATCAGAGGCATTACTCTCTACATGTGAGATACCGGTATGTAATTTCACTTATCTCCATATTATATGCATTTAAATTCTTACTGTGATTCACATAAAATATTTTTGGTGCACTGAGATTAGCCAACCACCTCTAAGTAGGAACAAAATTTAATATAATGTGCATGCTTACAAATATCAGGGATTTCATTTTTTTCTATTTTATTCCTCTAGCAACCATTGTAATATATGAGATTATCCTACAATATAGATAAGGACATTAAATACCTGATTTCTTGTACAAAGTAATGTTATGAAGTGGAAGGCTTGGAATTGTAATTTAGACTACTCTGTTTTCATTATATTATACTGTACTACATATTGTAATATCATTTATACAACATTCAAATTATCTACAGTGAAAATTAGGAAAGGTTTGGAAGGTTGAAAACTTACAACCCTGTTTACAAATACTGACAGCTCATTCAGCAAAAGCAGTCCTGACCTTACCCACTTTACTTATTTCTCTTCTGTTTCTCTGAACTTCCAGTCATAAGTAATACGATACAAAGTTGTGGATGAAGATAAATTTATCACATGATATGTTATCAACAATTTAGCCTCTAGAGTGAGTTGTGAATGCCAATAATGTTAAGAAGTGGTTAAAATTTATTTAGAGAGAAAGATACAAACATGCAATTTCTAAGTTCTCATTTTCCAATATAATGTTCCAAACTGTTCACCAAAAGATATTAATCTAGTTATTTGCTTGATAAAGGCACTATCTTCAAGCATGGACACGAACCTATATTTTTAACGCTGTCATCCCTCTGTGAAGTCAAAGTCTTCATTAAGACTATCTTCCTGTGGGTGGACAGACTCTGTTTTTCTTTTTCCACTTTCATTGTGATGGAAAGATTCTCTATAAAATATAGACATTGTACAGTCTGTTGTACAATCTAATTATATTGTTTGTAACTCTTGCCCTGTCAGGATTTACAAGCCAAAAAGCATGTTTTAAATATTCCTACAATTTCTGTAGTAATGGTTTGAATAGCATTCATATGTAAATCCAAAATACATT
This sequence comes from Petromus typicus, assembly GCA_004026965.1. Classification (NCBI taxonomy): domain Eukaryota; kingdom Metazoa; phylum Chordata; class Mammalia; order Rodentia; family Petromuridae; genus Petromus; species Petromus typicus. The sequence continues at coordinate 15,191 of PVIR01028313.1, read as the reverse complement.
CACTTCTCTTGGTAGCTGCATTGCTTTTAGTGGCACTTAAAGAATGGAAGATTGTGGGGCCGGGAGTTAGCTCAGTGGTTCCGGCGCCTGTCTCGCAAGCTCAAGGACCGGGGTTCGATTCCCCGGTAACCACATAACAATACCGGGTGTGGAGACTCACCCCAGCAGCAACCAGTACCACATACCACAGTGCCGGGCGTGGTGGCTCACGCCTGTAATCCCAGCACTCGGGAGGCAGAGGCAGGAGGATTGTGATGTGAGTTTGAGGCTGAGCTGAGGGCCAGCCTGAACCACAAAGCGAGACCCTGTCTCCAAAAAAAACCTAAAAAAAAAAGAATGGAAGATTGTGGTACAAGGAGCAAAAATGATAGAGGGGAAATTATGTATTAATATCACAGAGATGAAGTTGCGAGGCAAGAAATGGGTGGAGGTGAATAGATTAGCAGGAAAGGAAGTGAAGTCAGTAAGCTCACAATAAGGTTTTAAACCCTAGCTTGTGCAGGGCAGCCCCAGGCATTGCTTACCTGCAGGAAGAAGGTGCGAGGAGAGGAAGGGCAAATGGACAGGAAGCAACGGGACCCTTGGACGCTGTGAGAAATGTGCAAGAGGGAACCACTGAGGGTAGAAAAGAGAAAATGGTGAGGATCGTGCTTCCTGACGTGTGAATAACTAGAAAACAGTACTTAAGCCTGTGATTTTCTACACAATGGCTAAATTCAAGAGAAATTACAAAGAGGGGCAGAAGAATTTTCCTTTTCTCTTCAGGCTATTTCCCCTTTTGTTTTAAATCTACTGATCTTTCATTAGAAAAACTAGTACCCAAACGGCTCTTTCTGAAAACACCTACACTGTGAGAAAATATGTTCCACTCAAAAGGAGAGGAGAGTATACCTGCTTTATTTGTGCTCCTGAAGTGTTCAGAAGCAATTTCTTCATTCAACGATAAGACCACAAGAACAATTTATGGCTTGAAAAAGTCAAACAGCTGGAGGAGACAGCGGGAATGTGCTGACGCATCCCAAGTTCCTAATTAATGAGCGATTCAGGTATTTCAGGAATAAAAGATGGCGTTTCAAATTGTTGCCTTAAGAGAAATTAGTTTTTAATAGAAACATGAAATTTTCGTTCTGTAATACTGAAGTGATCCCTTGGCGTTTCATTTCTGTTCACTTATGACTCTATTATTTCCGTGCAATAAATCAATAATGCGGCAATGAAACTTTTATCCTTTGAGGTAAGTTTCTGCAGTAGTGGGACTGAGTGTTCTGTGGCGGTGGGTGCACCGATACATGTCTTTATTTCTACATTCTCTAGTGCAGCTTGGGTTTGGAAGGGAGCAGCAGCTGTGGTATTTTCATTCTCTCATTTTGCAAGTCTATCTTCTCGCAGGCCAAAGGCTAAGGACCTCTATGCTCTTATTGTTTTCAATTAATGAGAAAAATCTCCCTTAGTCCCCTGCAATGTGTCTCACTCTCATTCCCTGGAGCTAGATGGGGGCAATCCACAAGCACAGATGACTCTGCAGCAGGGATGCCAGATTCATTCGTCCACCACTTCTTCCTACTGCGGGGTGCTAGAGCAGGGCTGAATTTGGCAGATGGAAGGGAGAGCTTTAAACATCAGGACGCAGATGGGGAGCAGACTTCAGAGGGAGGATTATTCTAGAGTTGAGCAAAAAAGGCTGTGTCACTTCAAAACAAATCCTTAGAACCAGAGATTAAATCCCTACACAGAGACCAAGAGACAATGTACATGATTAAAAGCGCTCGACCATCCAAGAAACATGTTCCGAGCAATGGTTCCAGCTTGTCCATCAAGGTTTAATGAAACTTAACAAAGTGAAGTTTAGTTATTATGGAAAGTCTTCTAAAAACTTTTCCTCTAAATCTTCTCCTGGCAGTAACAATACAAATTTTAAAAAAGGATTTACATTTTTATAGCTAATGAAGAACTAGGGGAAAAACATAACATGGCAAAAGGCATTGAGCATTCTAAACATAGTCTGATCAAGATCCAGCAGCTGCAGAAACTTGATCTTCTAGGAGACAATTCACATTAATCAGGTTTATAATCAATAATCTATAAATCCAGAGTGCTGGTTTATCAATTTTCCTTAATAAATGTGGCTGTGTCATAAGAATTGAAATACTCAGACACTCAAATTTATCTCTGTATGGAATATAGTATTGAAAGCACCAGCCAGGTGATTTGACACTGGAAAATAATTTTGTAGCATGAAAGCATCTCTGGGAAGTTTGCTGTATAAGCAACATAGCTGTTTCAGCCATTATATGGGCTCCCTGATGTATCTAGACTAGTGAAATTCTTTCAATGAAAACTCAGCACAGCCATGTAACTCATTTAGTCTGGTGTCTGATGGCCGAGGTTTGAGTTTGACTCTACCATTTGCTAGATGGGTGACCTCCGACAGTTATTTTGCCTAACTGTGCCTAGCATAATTATCTTTTTTCTAAATAATGACAATAACAGTGCCATATCACAAAATAGTTATAAATATTAAATATTTTTATGGAACAGTCTAGAATAAAGTCTGTAAGGAGTATGAGTTTCACATTAAAATCTTATCTCCATCACTTATTTGGATGAGACTTTGGAGCCAGCCTGATGCCTAGTCCAGGTCCTACATCTCAGAGAATATAAGCAAAAGTATAGGTGTCAGAGTCTTTTGAAGGTTACATGAGTTAATTCATATGAAATACACAGTAGACTCTAATATAAACCAGTTACTAGGATTACATGACAATAATGAAGTATAATTAAAAATTATTATAACAGTGTTGTTTTCTTAGTTTTAAATTTTTAGAGTGTGCCCATCTAATTGTCTTCTGTCATCATTTTGCAGATATTGAAGACAGTCTTTAGGTTTGCTTCCCATTATTGCTTGCATTTAGAGTTAATCTTAATAAATCACAGTTGGGCCAGGGAGTTATCTCGGTGGTTCCGGCACCTGTCTTGCAAGCGCAAGGACCTGGGTTCAATCCCTGGTAACCACATAACTATACTGGGTGTGGAGACTCACGCCCAGCAGCAACCAGTTCCACATACCACAGTGCCGGGCGTAGTGGCTCCCACCTGTAATCCCAGCACTCGGGAGGCAGAGGCAGGAGGATTGCTGTGATGTGAGTTTGAGGCTGAACTCAGGGCCAGCCTGAACCACAAAGCAAGACCCTGTCTCAAAAAACCCTAAAAATAAATAAATAAATAATAATAATAGTCACAGTTACATAGTAGCATCCACATCTACATGCTACATGACTCTTTACATGCACCACTTCATGGTGCCCGTGTACAATGCTGCAATAGAGAGTCCACCTTATTCTTAGGTAACATGAACTCCTGGCTTAGAAAAGGCAAATAATGTGACCAGAATCTGTCAGTTAAAATTCAAGTCCAATACTTTCAAACCCACTAGTCTTTGTTCATATCTACCACAGCAAGATAATAAGTTTCATTTATCTGTTATTTACTGAAGATAGTGACAGAAAGTAAAAATTATTCTACAAAGCAGAAGAAATATAGATCATGATGTTGCTTATGAATCAGGAATGACAGATTGGGGCTATAGATGTAGCTCAGTGTGTCTGGCAACTGCCTTGCAAGTGCAAAGTAATGAATTTGATCCGTGGTAACTACATACCAAAGTGCTGGACATGGTGACTCACACCCCTCAGAAATCAGTACCACAAGCCATGATGGCAGGCATGGTAGCTCACGCCTGTAATCCCAGCACTCTGGAGACAGAGGCAGGAGGATTGCTGTGAGTCCATGGCTCCCCTGTGCTGCATAATGAGCTCAGGGCCAGCCTGAACTACAAAGCAAGGTGCTTCCCTCACTGCCACCACTCCCCAAGAAGAATTACAGATCAACTTCAGCCAATTAAGGCAAGGTAAAGTTCAAGTAAGTAGAAAGAACAGATTGAAAATCAGTTTGAATTCCAGTTATATTCTTTCTAAAATTATAAATGTTGCAATCTAAGATATAAATTGGCATAGAAGATCAACATATTGCCAATTCATGAAAAACATTATACCGTTCCTAACAAGCCTTCATAAGCAATAATGCAAAAAGTAATTATCAAAAAAGTAGTTTTATTTTTAGTAGTAAAGGTATTTTTACTTCAATGAAAACAACCAACAAATAAATAAATACACAAATATATAAATATGTTTCTTGCATCATAGACTCTAAATTAGTCCAGTCTTCATTTCAGTTCAATTTAATTCCATTCAATTTTATTTGTTTCAATTCCATTTGATTCAAGTCAAGTCAATATATATTTGTGGAGTACTGTTACATGTGTAGCATTATGCACAGGTTAATCACAATGTGGTTTCATTTGATCTGTGTTGGGATAAGGTGCATTTTAAAGCAAAGAGTGAAGTATTTTGTTTTGCTTGTCATATATATAAAAACATTAAAAGTTCTAAACCTGCATTTTTCATATTTAGCACAGTGTTCTATGCTAAGAGAGGTAGATTGACCTGGCTGAGTAAGGGAGATGAGGGGGTGTGACCAGGCACATTTACTGTTGTAACCAAGGATGGCTTAGTAATCTGGCTCACCCTGGCTGAAAGCAGAAGTCCCAGCTTTGTGGTGTTTATTGATTTCCCTGCCACTGAGGCCAAATTCAAGCAAATAATGGTTTGAGAATGAGCTTGTAAAATATCTGAATATTTGCAGCAATTATGTATTAACCATTTCCAGTTAGAGGAGACCCTAGTACATCACTATTGCCACTCTTTTTCCTTAGTAAGGACAGAGTCGTCCATGATTTGATATCTTCTCCTTTACATTGTAAAATGCCAAGAGCAGCATTTGAATTTAGCTTGTACATCCTTGTATCTCCTTGTATCTGGCCCAAAGCCTATAGTAGATAAGGTTTAGTAAATATTTTGAATGGGTTTTATCTACATGGTGCCCCTTAAAATTGAATTGTTCTTAAAAGAGAATTGTCCTTCTTACAATCCTCTTCAGAAAAAATATAACTACATAGCCATGTTTTCACATACTGGCTGATACTAATGGGATCTTTAAAGATCACTGTTTCCACCTACATTGACATACTTGACACATTTTAATTTAGGTACTTCCCCAATGTGGTGGAGTATAATGGTAAATTTGACAGCTATAGATATGGAAGATTTTAAGATTGCAGCAAGGAATTATATTCTAGCCAGGGAAAAGACCATGATAGTGCAGTGCAATAAAGGAATATAACACTAGATTGAGATATTTTTCTCCTTTCTTTCTTTTTTGTAGTTTGGGGATTGAATCCAAGGACTTCACATTGAGAAATATGTATACCTGGGAATTTTCCTTTTATTTTATTTTGAGAGAAGGTCTTGATAAATCACTAGGTTTCCTTGGCTGGGCTTGAACTTGAAGTCCTCTTGCCTTAGCTTCCAAGAGTGCTGGAATTGCCAGGCATGTACCATCAGCCCTTTCTTTGAATTCTATCTCTAATTCCTTATATACCTTTCTAAAATGTCCTGCCAAGTGCAAATTCAGAAGGGATAAAACACCATTGCTATTTGTTCAACTCTATGAAACATGACAGTTGATCCTGAAATAAAGATGACAGCAATTCCTAAAAGAACAAAGTACAGTAACAGTTGGCAAATAAAAGATCTCATTAACAAAAAACAAGACTATTGGCCCCACAGTTTAGAACTGGGCAAGTATTTGGTGTATTTCTTAAGTCTGTGTAATGGTGCGAGGATTAAGAAAATTTCAGGACAATCCTGGAATAAAGTCTGATTAGCGAAGTCTTTAGTATGTTCCCTGTATTTGTAACAATCTCATCATTCTTGCTCGCATCTCGTTCCTCGGTAAGCATCTGTAAAGCCAGGCATAAATTATATTTAATTAATGCCTTTTTTCATCGAGCTGAAGGCAAAATGATTTTTGACTTTCAACCAGCGCTATGTTAATTAAGTTCTCACCTGCTGGTGAAAATGTGCTAAACACTGCCAGCCAGGCTGCTGTGTGCATTATGCTTTGGAGGAATAGAACCTCCTCCACATTTAGACCCAAATTTTCGCCCCTGTTTAGATGAGCATCTGCTAAGGCACCTCTGGGCCCTCGTGCGTGTTATATTCCAACCCAATCTCACTGACTGTCCAGCGCTTGGCCAGGTCCAAGAACTTGGTTTTCACTCTCTTCAAAACAGCGCTGTGAGAAGAGCTAGCAGCAGCTCCAATGGCCTAGAGTGCAGTGCTTTAGCTGCACAGTTCTAAAATTTTACTCAACAGGAACAGAATTTACCGATGATGGGCAGAAGTGAAGGAAAACTTGACGGTAACTAAATCAAAGCAGCAAAGAAGAGGCGTGAATCCTGTGGTTTCCACTGTTAAGGGGATAACCAGAGATAGCGAGTTCCTTTTAAAACCAGCCACCAGGGCTAATGGCTTAATGCTAAGAACTCTTATCCCATGGTTCAGGATCAAGCTGACTCATAAAATGCACTCTGTTCGGTGTGTAATCCTGTTGTTTCTCAAATGACCTTCCCTGGCAAGAACGGAGGCTGGGAAAGGAAGACACGTTGTAAACACGAGGCGGGGTCGAGGACTCAGCCTGCATGCGAGCAGCTGTGAACAATCCATTTTAATTCCAAGTCGGTGTTTAAGGGCCCTGGGGGTTATAGCTGGGGTGGTAGAAGGGGAGGTGGAAGTAAAAGTAGAATTGGATTTGGCAGGCATGCATTTTCCTACGAACTGTGCTCAATTCTTCTAATCATAGTTATTATGAACGTTTCTCTCCAATTTATTCCTTGTGTCGCTTTGCGCTTTCACATTTTCCCCACCATCTGCTAGTTGAAGGTGTCCGAGTGGTTTCTGAACTCATAAATAACAGAACAGAAAGGTGACGACTTTTAAACCATATAAACTCAAGCACATGCATCTCCATTGGCTTCTCCTCTATTGGAGTATCCAGCTGTGCATAGTTGAGCAAAGTAAAAATTATCTATGTTTTGGGATCATGGTCATAATTAATTCTCAAAATCACTGTGTCTTAGAATTACCTATACCTGTGTGGCCTTTTAGCACTTCTCTGCATCCTCTGGGACTCATTGTTTTCTTTGGCAAACCAATAGAAATTCCTACACCAGGAACATCATTTTGTTTGTTTGTTTGTTTTTTAGGTGTGATCTCAAGTGATACTTAAAATGACACTGCGCAGGACTAGGAAAGGAAAGGATTAATCAGATGAATTCAAGTTCTGTCATTTCTCCTCAAGATCTATCCTTCCAATCCCTTTAAATTCACTGTGTGTGTGTGTGTGTGTGTGTGTGTGTGTGTGTGTGTGTATGTGTCTGTTTCACTGAAGCATACATTATCCCATAATTAAAATTGACTTAGTCATGGGAACCATTTTTCTGGTTGCCTTATCTGAAAATTTTGCTTTTGCTGAGACATGAGAGTGCAGTTCTAATATTTAAGGCAAGTGCCTGCAGGGGTATGGAAAGTTTCTTTAATACTAAGCATTTGGTGTACTGGCCGAAGTCCAAGTGAGTGATTACCTTCTCTCTTGTTCAGTTTCGTCTGTCGTTTTCATCAGAGATGATGTTCTTCATTTCTTACCTCAACTAGCACCTATTGTTCTGGAGCATCTGTTAAACCTGTTGCCTTTCACTCCGGTAGAGAATCCTTCACAGTACGGTCATCCCAGTATTAAATGGCCTCTTTAAATATACCCCATTTACAGAGTATGTGTGAGCATAAGCAGATGTGAGTATCAGTATAAATATGACAATTTATAAAGCATCTTGGGATCCTGAATGGACAGGACAATTTAGACCTAGGTTATCAGCATTATGTGAAAAGCTTGCCTCTGTGAACTAGTTACTAATTATGCAATTACCTCCTGTAGCACAAGTAAAAAATGATGCTATGCTTTTCAGCAAATTCTAGTTTGAAGTAAGTAATTCTTGGAGACAAATGATTAATCATATTAAGTAGTCTTTACTAGATGCAATTTAGAGTAAGTCATTTTAAAAAATCTAGAACAGCATGATCAAGGAATTGCAATTTGTAATAAATTTGTCTCCCTAGAAGAAATTTTATCCAGGGCAAAGAAATATACTTGGTTATTCTTTTTTTTGGAGGAGCACGAGTGTACTTTAACTGTATAAGGAAAGCTCTTAGCACTAATGGAGCTGAGGGAGGAAAGTTTCTCACAGTGAGGTGATGGCCTCGCAGACCTTAAAAACAAAGATACTCCTAACAGAGGTAATTTGGGAACTTGTATTAAATCTGGTTTAAGAACAGTTTCACCTAAGTGACAGTCGTACTCTCATGAGAAAGTTCCTCCTGGTGAATAAAAACCAAACTAACTTTGCAAATTTTAGACCTTAAATTTTTACCTTGATGCCCTGGGCCAGAAATCCTCATTTTTATCTACATAGAAGTAGGTATACTTTTAAAAAAAAAATTATTTTTATTCATAAATTATGAACACACAACATAATGACATTCAACACTGAGATTTTGTACCAGAATGTGACATAATTGATTCTATTACTTGATTCTTAAAAAAAGAAGTAGGTATACTTTTGATATTGGAGGCAGTGCAGTGGTTGGCTCTGCTAACTTGGGGCACTCGGAGTTGTGAGTTTTTCACCCAGATTAGTATTGGTGCATATTTTCTCACACCAAACAGGCACTGAGACAGTTAACATGGGAAACATTTTAATGAGTCTTTAAGATAGATTGGCCTGTAGTGACCAGGATTGATAATGGAAGCAACAGAAGTTGATGGATTAGTCATATTCCAGCCAAATGTTCTCTTCAGGGTAGGGTCTAATCTAAGTCCAGAACAATGAGAACATCCTCATAGAGTTATTTCATAGAATAAACTGAATAGCTGAGAAGCTGGTGAGAGATGAAAGAAAAAAAATGTTTTTGTAGAAATGTCTCTAACCTCACTTAACACATAGTGAAAATAAATCTGGTTCAACTCTTCATCCACTTACTTTCTCTCTCAGATCTCTAGGTGGTGAGAGGCCCAGCTCAAAGGCCTGTGCCATGGAAAACATTTGTGTTTGCATAATTTTTCAGACATTCTCAACTCATCCTGAGCCTGAAGGGATATAGACATTCTTTGCATATTTTGTGTTGTTTTATTTTCTACAAAGATGGAAGTGAATATGCAGTGGATCTATGTCATGGCTCTTTAGCAGGTCATTCTGTGATAAATACAGTAGAAAAATCCCAAATAGAGCTTGGTTTTGAATTATCATGATCTTGAAAATTATTGCTATTTGATATTCAGAGAGAATTTCCCTTTCCATATTTGTCTTCCTTCTAGAATGTTAGATTTCCCCTTTGTAATATATAGATATAGATATAGATGTACTTTAAAAGCATATATTTTATAAGTATGTTTATTTCAAAAATTTGCATATCTGTTCTTATGGCTAATAAATCACTCAATATTCTTTATAATTATAGATTATTACACTTAAAGAGGCATTATATATCATGGGTAGGCTTGTTTTTGATTTTATAGTTGAGCTAATGGTTAATAGGTCAGAAATAGTAAGCTTTAAGTTCCTCCGATGGTCTGTTGAAATCTGAGTTGTTCTTTTAGAACCAATTTATTCATTTATCTATTTAGCAAAAGTCTCACTCTATGTTCAAAAAGTGCCGTAAGCAAATGATACTGTGAAAAACAAAACACAATCCCTATTGAAGAGTTCACATGTGTTCTCATCTTGTTTGGAATTGTGTTTTAGAAGACCATCACTTTAACAGAAACACTTTCATGAGATGTTACAGTAAGTCAATAAACACTGCTTTAAAAAAAAAAAATTACTCCTGAACTGGAATTCTGAAACAGCACCAGGGCTGTTTTAAAGTGTTTTTCCTTCTAAGGAGAAGTAAAATCTAGATAATCACTTGTGGTCACACAATATTTGGACTACTTGACTTTGAACTGTTAAACTCCTGCCAGTTCCTGTGGGAAATTATATTTCACCTTCCTGCCTGTCCTTGAGCAACACAATCCACTTTTTACTCTTTCTTGTGTACAGAGTTCTTGTCATCTGTGAGATGATGATAATGATCCTGTAATGTCCACATTTTAATAACTGGGGAAGAATTATCATGATCCAAAAAGAATTCAAAAATTGCTTCTCAGAAACTTTTACTTCTATTTTGATGAATTTAAGGAATATTTTTTTTTGCTTGTGAAATAAACTCTGTAGTATATTTTCCCCTTAGTTCACAAATAAATGAAATAGATTGATGCTTCAAGTCTTCAGAGAATGATACCTCTCTATCAGTTCCTTACAAGAGATCACTGTGCCAACTCAATGTAAATTTCACCTCTGAGCAGTCAAAAACTGTACTTACTTGTAGTTTCTATTACTCTTGTGTAGTCCTTATGGTAGTGAGTCTCTTACGAGGCAGGTTTGGAGATCCTGGAGTCTCTCTACAGGTGATTTCTTTCTTTTTTTTTTCTATCTTGGGCAAATAATGAATCAAAATAAGCACCAATTATAATAATGTTTTATATTTATTAAATATAAGAAAAAACAGGTGCTGCAGAGCTAGTTTTGGTCAGGTAAAATCAGGAGAAAAAATTTAAAACTACACCTTACAGCGTGAGGGTGGGCCGTTATGAAAGGATACGGTGGCAAAATCGCAAGGGCTGCTCTTTTTTTGTATTTCTTACTGACATCATGTCCTTGTCATTCTGTGGGAGCCCAGTGCCAGTTCTTCGAAGTTCACATGTAGAGCTTTGGGAACTGCCCAACACAAATGTCCTGAATCACATTCACTTCCTCCTTTTCAGTCTTAACTCGAGCCTGGACTCTGACAGCTCTTAACAGTGTATCTACATGTTATTCAACCCGAAGTACTTTAAATTTTTGCCTATGTAATTTCTACATTTATTGTTAGATCTAGCTCAAAGCTCATCAATTCTAAGAAATGTTTCTTTTGTTTTCTTATCTCAGGCACAGTGACTATGTCCCTTATATTCACTTCTCTCAGAAGTTTGACCTCACCAGCTTCAGAAAAGAAACAAAAATACTTTTACATGTAACACAAGATACTTGTTACATGTAACACTTGTCCATGTAACACTATGCTGCAGTTTCTCTTTATACTATTCATGCTCATTGATTCATTTGCTCATGAAAAATTCTGTGAGTGCTGCATATATGCCAGATTTTCCTCGTAGGTTTTGGAAAAGCCCAAAATAATTAAGCATTATCCATGATCTTGAGAACTGAGTGGTCTAATAGAGAGCATGGGAACTAAATATTCACACCACTGCCTGCCTCAACCCCAACTTCATCAGTAACACTGGTTCTCTCTGGCAAAGACATCCCTAGGATGTTAGGGCAGCAGTAGCAATGGTAATATGGCACTCTCATTGGCGTTAGTTTGTTTTTTTTGTTTTTGTTTTTTTTTTTGAGACAGGGTCTCGCTTTGTGGTTCTGGCTGGCCCTGAGCTCAGCCTCCAACTCACATCACAGCAATCCTCCTGCCTCTGCCTCCCAAGTGCTGGGATTACAGGCGTGAGCCACCACGCCCGGCACTTTGATATGTGGTACTGGTTGCTGTGGGGCGTGAGTCTCCACGCCCAGTATGATATGTGGTTACCAGGGATCGAACCCGGGTCCTTGCGCTTGCAAGACAGGTGCCGGAACCACTGAGCTAACTCCCCGGCCCTCATTGGCGTTAGTTTCAGTTGTACACTATGGATTGAGTCTTAGAAGTAAACTGAAGACTTTACTCTTCTTTCCTCACAATCCTGAATAATTGAAGTAACAGAGTAATAGAGGAGTAAGGAAGAACTTCTTATTCTAAAATTGTGGTAACTTAAACTGGCTGACCATTTATTTTTCTGAAGCCATGGGGAAGTTAGATGAGGCTCATTACTAAAAGAAAGTCATAAAAGCAAAGCTGCATTTGGGGACATTATATATGATTTTCTTTTTATGCTCATTGCAACAAAATTAATATGTTGTGAGTTGCTCATAAAACTCTTGCACACACTTTGAGGTGATACCTGTCTCATTGTAGGACCTGGCATCATAAAATTCTGGCAAAGAGTGACCATTGAAATGAGTAGATGCCAACCAAGTAGATAAGAGCAAGGAAAAAACTACAGCACAGTATGGAGAAGGACAAGAACCATTAATAGAGGTTTGTTGGTGGGTAAAGGCATTGCAAATCTTTGCTAAGGGCCTAAGGACAGGATGCAGGTTGAAAAAGCGACAGAAAATTCAATTTGTTAAGGAACAAATTATAGAAGTCTGGATATTATGTGAACAGTTTGAGGTCTGGGGAAAGTTAGAGAAGAATTAATTATGCATCAGTGATCAGCTTCAGAAAGATGGTTCAGGCAAGAGAATAGAGCTTGGATTAAGAGTAAAGACAGGTGATCAAGGAAGACACAGTTATAGGTATCCCATTACATCCTCTTAAACCTTTCTACTCAGGTAGAAGTCTAGGAATAAAGAAGAATGTGGACTTGAAAGGTACCTGTGCTTTATGACTTATTGAGCACAGGCATGAGGTAAGAAAGAAGTCAGGAATACTCTCAAAGTTTCCTCTGTATCCTCAGAGATCTGTAAGAGCTGCCATGAAGGAGACAGGTAATTCAGGAACATAGCATGTGTAGGCAGTTGGAGAGCATGTATCCTCCCCACAAATAGATTGTCATATTTGCAAGGTCAAAGACCTTGACTTTCATTTCCTTATTTTAGCCATTTTCTGATACCCACAAGTTATGTTGACGGCTAATTGCTGAGCCGAATAAAGAGACACAGATGAGCCATTAGCATTTTACTGAAGGGCACAGTGAAGCATAGGAAATAGTTAAGAGAACCACATGTATATTTGCATTAAATATGCATTGCATTTGCATATGATTTGTGTAAATCTGTCAAAATAGTTCCATTTTTCATGTGCATTTAAAATATTCAAGGTCTATTATTGATGTCTTTTAAAGGAGCTGGTACCTTTTCCAGGCAAAATGTCAGTAGCAGAGAAAGGCCAAGAAAGAACAAAACTGCTACCTATTTATTCAGATCCAAATGTTCCCAATAGACTACTACTTATTTTAATGAATGTTTGTTGTATCTGTCATTGATACGCCATTGGTTAGATCTTAGCAGTCATATGGCAAACTGTTTCTATCTCATCACAGACAGGTTCAGTTGTATGCAGAAACAATAATTAAAATTCTGTTACTGGTAGTCTCATCATGAAAAGACTTGAAGGAAGCTTGTTTAGTGAGGAGAACCTAAAATCACACATGCCTCTCCAATCATGGTCATCTTACTCTTCCCCTGTTGCTTGAACTGAACTAGAAGATATGAGACAAGTGTTCTGTGTGTTGCATGGGAAGTAAGGAGCTGCTTCTCAGAGGTCAATTCTAATGCCAGTCCGCCACATTAGAAACACTCAGAGAGCTTACAAAGGACAGACTTGTACTCTATAGTCCTGGAGACTCTGTCCATAGAGCTGATGTTGGGCTGGAACATGCACAGTTTCAAACTCTCCACAGATAGTTCAAAGGCAGAGACAGGATTGGGAAACATCAGAATCGACTTCAAAGGTCTTTCAGATCCTTGACACAATGAAGAGCTTTGACTGACTCTCTGCTTCGAAGGATTCAAATAGCTTGAGAAGGCTTCTGAGCCCCAGATGCAAGAAAGAATAATTTAAACTTCACTGGCCCTGAGGAGTCAGAGATGAGTCATCATTGAGTCCAGACTTTCAAGGTCTCTTTCTGCTGACCATGGTAACTAGTTAGACATCTTCCATTTATGGAGCCAACACTGGGCCTTTTCTTTAAGCAGCACAATATATATGAAAGTTAAATCTTATAATTGTATTTGAGCTCTTTATTTGCATCTTCCAAATGTTTCCTCAGCTTTCTCCACTCACCCTCCTTTTCTCTTTCCTTCATGTCATTTTCTTTCTTAACCATGAGAGCAAAATGTTGAGTTAGTCCTATTTCTCATTTCAAGCTCTCACTTCAGTCTTGGAAGTGACTGTTCTTTTTCTTATTTTTTTAGATTATTAAAATTCAGTTTTCACTGTCAATTTTTTTCTTATTAAAACATAAATGTGATCAGTTATGCCAATATATTATAAATACATTCTTAAACATGTATCTATCTCTACACAATGAACAACACTGCTCTTTGTGAGCCATAGAATATAAATGAGATTGTGCTACAAACTCTCAGATTATTTTTATTTTATACTGACTATAATTTATGAGATGTATTCCATTTATTTCTGTATCATGTAATGAATGCATCTTTGTAATAACTTCACAGTATTTTTTTAAGATGATTCCAATGCATTTTACATGTATGCTCCTGCAATGAAGGACATAAAAATGGAATTCAACTTTATATAAACATAAGGTGCACTGAGAGTCAAGGTTTTCAGCAGATCCCCTCCTGGATATGTGAGAGTTTCTCCAGAAATAGGTCCAGCAGTTGGCATATCAGGGGCTGTATGTGTTATGCACTCCACAAAATATGGCCAGGTTGTTCTTCACTGCATTATGCTATTTACACTCTCACAGGTGACAGTTGAAATTTCCTATGTCCCATTTCTTATTCAAAATGGTTAAATATCCAAGTTTAGCTTTTTTTTTACAGTAAGCTCCAATATTTTATTTTATTTTATTTTTAATTTTTTAATCTTTATTGGTACATTACATATACGCATCATGATTGCACTCCATAATGGGGATTTGTACCAGTATAAGACACAACTTCATTCTCATTTTTTCCCATAGCCCTACCCACCCTACCACCCCCCATATACATAAAACTTGTTTCCTTACTTTTTTGTTACAATCTCAACATTGTCCCCCTTCTTTCTATTTTACATTGAGCATTTTCTATTTCACAATATATAACATACAGTTCTAGGACTCATTTACATCTTTATTTTCTCATACCAGAGAAAAGATGTGATATGTACCTATCTGTGCCCTATTTATTTCACTTATGAGGATATCCTCAAGGTATGTCCATTTAAGTAGAAATGATTCAAACTTATCATTTTTTATGGCAGAGCAATACTCCATTCTGTAGAAGAACCATGGCTTTTTTATCCAGTCTCCAGTTGATGGACACTTGGGTTGTTTCCAAGATGCAGCAATCACAAATTGGGCTGCTATAAACATGGGTG
>PVIR01028312.1:0-22096 GCA_004026965.1 Petromus typicus | reverse complement strand
ACAACTGTCCATGTCCTAACAACTGAGGAATAGAAAAGGCAGGATGTTTCTCCCTAGCCAGAGTCTTTAAATGCAGGCCATAACACTCTCTGGGGACCATTTCTGATTTTCTCCCCTAAATAAGTTTGCACAGTGTCTTTGTGGAGTGGGTATCTACAGAAATGTTCCATTTGTATCCACACTCTGGGTATCTCAATAACGCTAGATCACGTTAGTTACGGTCCACAGGCTGTCAAATGGGTCAAACTTAGTTTCTAGAAAATTTACTTTGTACAATGTTAGACACTGAAGAAATAATTAGATGTAGTTCTTGCTTCCCAAGAATTTACAATGTAAAATCAAAGAATAACTGTGATTTAATGTAGGAAGTATAAGAAAGGAGCACATTGTAAATCACTAACCCAAGGGAGTGATGTGGGCCCAGCTCGCGATGAAAGCATATTTGTTTATAGGAAGCTGCCATGGCAACAAGAAAGGCTGCTGGACCTTTAGCAAGATTCATAGGTGAAAGTTATCTAGTAATTGTGATTGTGTTTGTACAAACCTAAGCACAAAACCTAGATGAAAATGACTCCAAGTTCTAACCACATTTGTAGGTACGCCCTAAAGTACACAGATGTGCCATAAATGTATAAATTAATATGATCCAAGGTATTAATCCCCTCAGTCTTCAGAAGTGAGAAAGACAAATTTATGTAGCTTGTGGTGAGCTGAGTGTGTTCTCTTCAAATTCATAGAAAGGTGATCAAAGGATATAGTGAGTGTTGAAATTATTAAAGAAATCTTTCTCCATTAAAAGGTACATTGCCAAGAACAAAGGTTAAATGTGTTTAGGGCCGGGGAGTTAGCTCAGTGGTTCCGGCGCCTGTCTTGCAAGCGCAAGGGCCTGGGTTCGATCCCTGGTAACCACATAAAATACTGGGTGTGGAGACTCATGTCCAGCAGCAATCAGTACCACATACCACAGTGCCGGGCGTGGTGGCTCACACCTGTAATCCCAGCACTCAGGAGTCAGAGGCAGGAGGATTGTGATGTGAGTTTGAGGCTGAGCTCAGGGCCAGCCTGAACCACAAAGCGAGACCCTGTCTAAAAAAAAAAAAAAGGTTAAATGAAGGAAGTGGGAGGATTTTAAGGGTGATTAGCCGGAATGTGTCTTTTACCATAATAAAAATTTTAATGTAAATATTCAAGGTAGTATTTGAGCACCATGTTTATCTTCAGGTCCTCCTCTGGAAGTAGCAGCATTAGGAAGAAATGTCTTTGAGAAGTACGTGAGGCAAAATTTTAACGTCAATCTTTGGTTTGAAGCAACAATACTGATGAGACCCAACCAAGGCCAATATCAAAGTTTGATATCTAATAATGTAATTATATCATTTTTCTTTAGAAATGGGGAATGAAGACTTAGATCTAAAAAGGGTATTGACTTTTTAAAAAAAAATTTTTATTGGTACATTACATATATGCATCATGATTGCATTCCATAATGGGGATTTGTACCAGTATAAGACACAACTTAATTCTCATTTTTTCCCATAGCCCTATCCACCCTATCACCCCCCTATATACATAAAATTTGTTTCCTTTCTTTTTTGTTATAATATCATTATTTTCCCCCTTCAAAAAGGATATTGACTTTTATCCTTTATATTTTCACTTTTGAATTGGGGACATACATGTTAAATGTTTAATATTTGATAAGTACACAGAGTTGAGTTCTGAATTCAAGGAAAATAAGCAAATAATAACGTCGTTATCTGATTCTGAAGTGTGGTTATGTTACAACTGTGAAGTAGGTCAGGTTTTTCACTCACAAAGATTCACAGAAGTTGTATTTGCATGAAGCTAAAAAGATATGTTGGGTTTTGGAATTCTTGGGCAACAAGAATAAAAATGACAAAAAAATAGTTTTAGGGGTTTTTTAAAAAATAAAAAAGGAGAAAATATGTTTAACCAAGCTACTCAAAGCATTTTCAAAGCACCAGCTCTCCTCCTGAAAAACTATAAGCTCTCCTTAGAAGTTCTCTACCAAAAAAAAACAGTTACATCCACACACATATCCATCTATATGGAGCTTCTGTTACAAGGGGGCCGATGGTTTGGAAAGCTTCACACCCTGGGAATGCACTTCCTGCCCCCTTTGGATGAGCACATCGGTCATGGAGCTGGTTGCTCCACACTATCGCCATCTCATGCAGAAAGGATTTAGCTGCAGTGGACAGTGAGGGCTCCAAGCAAGCACGGGGCCTTCTCTCTTGTTTTACTTCACATTACAAAAATTACTATTACAACTAACATTTTGAAGACTTTTTAAATTCAGAAGTATCATTGCATGAAACTTTGTAAATCATCAATAAAATTAAAACTCTCCTTCTATATACTGCATCCAATCATAACACTGTTTTGCTTTTAAATTCCTAAGGCTTTTGCTAGTAAAATTTTCCATTACATTGTGTGTTTCTTCCTATTTTCCTACCATTTTATTTGTTCATCATATCTTATTAATTCAGTAAGGGTTATGTCCCATTTCCTGTGGTCTGAACTAGAATTAAAAAGTTGACTATGCATCATCCCTCTATTCAAGAGGTCCATAATCTCTTATACAATTTCAATTAATATAAAATAGTCCACTTTATATCACTAAAATTACTATATATATATATATATATATTATACATCCTATAGGAAATTGCTCCCAAATGGCTATTCTATGTATTATTATTTTTAGACATACAAATAAACAATTCATGATAAAAAAATCAGAATTTCCTCTGATGTAAAAATTTAAATGAGACTACATTAAAAGAAAAATAATGCACGATTATATATTTTATTCATATTATTCATGGGAATGCTGGTGCCTAGGCAGTGAAATAACATTTCCTAACAAATATGACTCCGTCATATGCCAGCATGAGGCAGAACCACAGCGAGGAGGATGAACAGCACCCTTCTGTACTTAGCAAAAGATTGCATTAAATTGCAGTCACTGGGGGCATGAGGAGTAGGAGATGCTGAAAGCTCTCGTACTGAAGTGAGATGGCAAAACCCAACCTGTTCTTTTAAGACCTCTTCTCCCAGAGCATCTCAATAAAGATGGAGCTGAATGAACAGGGCGCTGGTCCAGGTGGTGTAACAGGTGGTGTAACCAGTGAGAGGCACAACAGACTGACTGAAGTTCCCCAAAGCATTGGTTGCATGTTCTCTGCAGTGGCACATTCTTCACTGGCTGTTATTTATGTTTTAGCAACAACGTCAGTAGATGGCTGACCGCTTCTAGTGCTGCTTGCCCAGTCTTCACTTCATACAATAATGTTGTTGAGATATATGATACATATTTTATATGTGTGTGATATTTGCTATATGATGCATATTATGTATCAAGGGTGTGATTGAATGACATATATATATATATATATATATATATATATATATATATTCCCCAATTTTTTTTATCAGAAGCATTCATATCACATTTAGAAGTTTCTAATTAATTGGCATTGCTTTTAATTCCAGCTAAACTGGGATTAACTGGGATATAACTAGGATATGTCTCTAATGCCCTTTATATCCCTGCTAAATTTTTCAATCAAGTTTGTTTTCCAATTGATATGAAAATTGAGGAAATGCAGAATATTAACATGATACTTGTGTCTAGATATTTTGCAATTATTTCTTTCTCAGTTCTCCTCAGTGCTATGCAATACAATCTACTTAATAATGCAAAATAAGGAGGGCTAGTTTTAGATTTACAATTCCTTTGTAACCTATTGATCACTAATACACCCATTTTGTCATTGTCTATGCTTATGTACACGGCTAACATTATTAGTAATGGGCTTTGCTTAGGAAGGAGAATGCAAGGATAACTAATTTTGTGCTATTTTCCAAGAACTACCTGTTACCTAACTTCTGACAATATCCAGATACCATTTGTGACAGCAAGAAAAGCTGTTAAGATTAGTTCACACACACACACACACACATAGGGGTGCAGGAACTTTACACTACAATGTCTGTTCTCTTTCTACTGTATGGCTCCCTTAGATAAGAAACAATATTTACTTTTAATTTAATGAGCAATGATTCTGTAATGAGTATTTTAGAAGTAGAAACACAAAAGCGGTATAGAAAATAAATGGTTACGCAGCCAGTTATTACTCCTCACTCACACTATTTATGCCTCATCCCGTGCAGGTTTGAGCCCTTCTACTGTTATAAAATCACAATCCACCTGCACACTATGTTATGGCTCCCCATAAGTGTTTTATTAGGTGAGAAAAGTTGTTTCCTTCTGCTGTGTGGCAGCTGCATTGTCTTTGTCACCAACCCAGGTCCCCTTCCGAGTTGTCTACCACCTCCCCACCATGGCCCCCTTCCAGGTTCTCCCTCCTGCCCCAGTGAGCAGCACCGGTCAAAGAGGCAGCTCACCATGGTGCTCTCTGAGCTCCAGCTGCTGTTCTCAACACTGGTATGTTGAAAGCAGAATGCCAACTAGTCAGAAAGGCCTAAGCATACCTTCCATCCTAGCACTAATTCCTCATGAGACCGAATTTCATCTGCAATTCAAAGACTTGGATTATTTGAGGAGTCTCCCCCTACCTGAATCAACCATCCATGGCAAAGCAGGGCAGGAGCCTTATCTTATTCCCAATTGTATACACTTCCAAGCATCACATTGATATGTAGCTACTCTTAATTGCTAGATACATGTTTGTAGTGGCAGATATGTGAAGGATCCTGTGTTAGTTCGTTTTCTGTTACTGAAAAAAAAAATGTTGATGATAATCAACATTAAAAAGAAAAAGAGTTTGTCTTGGCTCACAGTTTTAGAGGTTCAGTTTCTGATCACTTGTCCCCTTGCTTTGGGCCTGTGACATGCAACATAGCAGGAAGATGCTAGAGAGCAAAGCTGACCTCATGGCTGGAAGCAAAAGACAAAAGAGGAGTAGGGGGGGACCAAGGCCCTGGGGTCCCTCTAAGTGTTCTACGGCCTAGATTTTCCAACACTTTCCAATATGCAGACATTGGCAAGGAAGCTTTTAGCACAGGGACACTGGAAGATATCCTAGATGCAGACTATGGCAGACTTCTCTGCACTGCTAAGTTTTAGGACTCAGTAGGTGAGCCAGCTTTGCTTCTCCAAGTCCATATGCCATAACTGGAAATGATGACAGCCAAACAAGTGTCCAACAAAGATAAAATTTAGTTTTCTAAACTTTGACATATTTTTTTTTCTTTCCTAATTTATTTATGTATTATTTCTGGTTAATAATTATAAGTAATCCTCACTTATTTTTATGAATATTTTACTTGCACTTTAAGGCCAATTTCAAATTCAATATATAAACACACAGCCAACTACCTGGATATAAAAAATCATTATGGAAAGCTAATAAACACCTGAATAAAATGAATATTTAAAAACCCCAGTGTTGGGGATGGAGCTCAGTGGCACAGCTCTTCCCTCACAAGCGCAAGGTCCTAAATTTGATCCCTGGTACCAACATTAAAAAAAAATAAAAATAAAAAGTGTAATATTTTTCTTAGTTTCTCTATCTAATAAGTGCTTATATATAATTTTTTCCCTGTTATATTATGCAGTTCTTTAGACTGGGCACAGACATTACCTATTGGTGAATCCCTAACTTCCCAAATGCCTGACAGAGCTGATCTACACAGGATAACTGGATGACTAGAAGTGAAAGATTAATGATAACTCTACTTCATTGAAAACATAATACACATCAAAGACTGCTTGGACAATTTTTATAAATGATCAGATTTAATCTCAAGATAGGAAGGCCTTATCAACCTGAATTTGCAGATGAAAAAAATAAAATAAAATAAAAACCAAAAAACTACTACCTCTGGCAGTGAAGTGATGTGGCAAAGGTTAAACATTTTATAAATGAGAACTTTAGCCTCAAGACTGACCTCGTTATGCCGATGCTTTATTTACGAGGACCAGGGTCAGCACAGGAGGCTCTGCATTGTTCCTGCCTGCTATGTTTTAGCAAACACATTTTTATGACAAAGCAACCTGATTCACCGTTTACATATGGTTTATGGCTGCTCTGGGGCTACAATAGAAAAGTTCAGCAGTTGCAACCCAAACCATAAAGTCCACAAAGCTTAAAATATTTACTATATGGTGCATTGCAAAAAAAAAAAAAAAAAAAAAAAATGTGTGCAGTCTGTTCCAGAATATCCTCCAGGGGTGAGGGGAATGATGAAAATGAACAGAGAAATCCTGTTCAAATGAGAGACGCACTCTCCACGTTCGCTGAAGTCACAGTTTTCTCCTCCCCTGCGCTCCAACACAGCAAGGTTACTGCACGACTGAAAAGTCCATCCAGGTCAGATGAACTTTGTTCTGCCAGTGTCACTACCTAATTTATTTTTTTTCCCCTGCTTGGTGATACAGCTAACTCATTCCCACAAAATCTTAGATATTCCAAACTGAGAGAAACTAAACAATTGAAACTCTTTGAGAACAATCAATTTTTTAAAACAATCAGCATTTCAAGGGCAGACATAAGATAATCATATTCTTTAGTTATAAATATGTGTAATATCCTAGTATATTTTTCTGTTTTCTTCTTGTCATTCTCTTTTCCCTTTTTTCTAGGGACTTTTTTCCTCTCAACCTTATTCCTCTCTTTCTCTTACCATATCTATATTGAACTGCTTACTTACAGACCTTTTGGAATACCAGGTATTTTAAAATAAATAGCATCCAACCATTCTTTACATTCAAAGGTATTTAAATATGTTACATAAATATGTTACTGAGACAAGCTATTTGGTCCAGGGAAAAGCCTATAGACTAGTTGATTTTGCTGGAAAGTCTTGGATGGTGGGCAAGTTTTTCCGCACTCACTACTCTCCTCACTCATTAGTGACGAGTTAACAGTAGGTTAAAGGCTTCCCGGGAGAAAGTAAGTTTGAATTGCGTTCTTTTTCTGTGAGACACTCGTGAGGTTCTTAGATAAGCCAACATAAGACCAAAATTCGGGGTATCGCAACCTCTATGAAAAAGAAGCACACGAAATGTTCAAATCACTTTATTCTACATTGCTAATCACAGTCCCTACCCTGTAAATAGCTCCAAGTGAAGGGTGGGTGAGCCCAGCAAGAGGCCAGGAGGATGAGAGGCACCAGTGAGGGAAGCCAAACAGTTCTTCAGGTCAGGCTCAGCATGCCCAAGCTGACATTTGGAATGCAGCACCTGATGTTTGTTAGAGGCCAAGCCAGCTCGAGTCCCCACACGCTGTGGCTGGTGCTGGGATCCCCTCCCCCAGGGCTCCACCTGAACACGTAGCCTCCTGTGCATCACGGCCCTCGGCTCCTACTGACTCAAACTCACTTCTTTCTGGGCCTCCCGTTAGAGAATGTCCCCTCCCACTCTGACAGATGAAGTGTTCTGGGCACTGCACTTGGGGCAGAGGTGTCTTGCAGTGATCACTGAAGTTAGCAGTAACAAAAGATCGTTACTTAAAGCCTGACACACTCCAACAGCACTGGGATCCCACAGGGGCGGTGCCCGGCTGCAGGGCGGGCACTAGAGCTAGGCTGAAGGAGACCACAAGACATGCGATCTGCAGCACATGGAGATCCTGGGATGACAAGACTGAGCGGCCGGTGGTTTAACGTGATCGACAGCACGGCAGATTCTCAGCACTGTCAGAAGGAGAAAAGCCTGGGAAAGCCTGAGCTTTCTCCTTCTGGAACTGGGAATTTATGTATCTTGGGTTCAGTGCAATTTCTTAGCTGTATTTTGTTAGCTTCAGCCTGTTGAAGACTGAGAGCTTGGTACATTTCATGTCACCCTTGATTACCTGTCCACACTGATCTCCATGAGAAAACTGAAGCAATACCTAGCCTGATGTGTTACCATTTCCGGCCACTCACGTATTAGGAAAAGACCAGCCCTGAAACCACTGTCTCATCTCATCCCTCTCCTCTGAGGACACTTGTCACTCTGCAATGCCAGCAGCTCACCACATGTGACTTTGTCCTTTGACAATTCTTTAGAATATGTTCACTGTCCATACAGGAAATGAATGAAACCAAGCAGCACACCTGAATGAATTATTACAAACAAGCAACAGTATAACCTTACACACAGGGCCTCTCTCCACCTACATGCCCTGATGTGCCCTTCAGTGCCCTCTTTCTAAGTACAAATCCTTCCTTTGTCCAAAGACAATCTCTCTGTCAAGGCAATCACACTCCTGACTTTCATTTTAGTTATTGTCAAATAATCAT
Organism: Petromus typicus; assembly: GCA_004026965.1. Lineage (NCBI taxonomy): Eukaryota > Metazoa > Chordata > Mammalia > Rodentia > Petromuridae > Petromus > Petromus typicus. The sequence continues at coordinate 13,825 of PVIR01028312.1, read as the reverse complement.
GCAGCTTTCAGCACAAGCGTTGTGTTGCCCAGTCTGCCCTACTTTCTAATATTGCACAAAAGAAACTGGATATTGTTTTTATCTATTTGAATTTCATAAACCTGTAACAGAACATTATAGGATCAGTTTATCTGCTTGGCTACTTTAGTCTTTGCTGATGAGAGCCATCTTCAGCATTATAGCTATATCCAATTTCTCTTTCATGCTGAATTGTACCCCACTGGATAGATGTGCTGTAGTTTATGTATCATTCTACTACTGGTGAGCATTTGAAAATTTAAAGTTTGGGCTAATGTGTGCATTACTATATCACAATTATTTTTACATATCCTTCAGCAACTAGACATACGCCTTCACTGAGTCTATAACTAAGAACAGAATCAGTCAATCAGTGGATAACAGCTGGTTTCAAGCACAGCAAAAGCACTTACCCTATTAGAGCAAGTGAGTCAACGCCACTCCTCTCAGCAGGGACCGGAAGGCCTGACAGCTTCACAGCCTCCCTGAGACCTGATCTTCTCAGTTTTCTTTTAAATTAGCCATTTTATAGATACATATCACTATTTTATTATACTTTTAAATTGCATTTCCTAGATATTAATGGAGTTTGGAAACAGTTCAACTTTTCTGTATTATTTACTGAATCATGCCCTGGTTTTATATTGGGTTGTCTTCCTTTTTCTTATTTGTCTGTAGGTATCTTATTTTTAATCAGCATTCCATAATAGATATGAACATTTCAATCATTTTAGACACACACACACACAGAGACAGATAGATAGATAGATGATAGATAGATAGATAGATATGACAAATATCCTATCCCATTCTGATTTGTGAATTTTTCACTCCCTCTGTGACCTAAACCTTCTCATATTCAAAAGGACAAGATGCATTTCATTTTTAACAGAATTTTTGCAGTAAGTTCTCTGATGGACATATGTTCAGATACTGTGAAATATATAAGAGTTATCAGTTAAACCCAGGAGGGATGATAACTCAAAAATGTCATACAGAGGTAAACCAAATAATAAAAACACACATTCATATTTCCAGGAAATTAAGGAAAAAGGTCTCAGTGAAAACAGAGCCCATGAGTCCTCCCACTTGCTTATATAGCTAAGAGAGAGAGGCTGAAGGAAACTTGAGGGAATTTAGTGAGGAACAGAATAGTGGTAAATAAGCAAAAGTAAAGACATCTCCAATCTCACAAGCATAGTTTTACTTGGCATAAATCTTTCCAAGGGTTTCAGAAAAAAGGTGGACAGGCTGCAGGCGTGGCTGTCCTGGGGGTTGGCAATGAGGGGAGTTTGAGGAGTAGCTTGTGGAAGCCCAGTGGGGCAGGTCATGTAGGCAATGAATAATTCTGGGGAGCTGAGGGAACTGTGGATTTCAGTTTTGCAACACTTTTCTATGTCCATAATTTCTCTGTCACATACACACACAGGTATATAAGTGACTATAGTATATGGTGTAGAATTCTCCAAAAATTGACAGTTCTCCCTTCCAGTTCTCTGGACAGTAACTGGAGAGGCGGTGGAAGCTCTCACTTTGTAAAAGGACAGTACTGCAGAGTGGTGTCCACCCCTGGAGTTTTGAGGTCCACAAGTTCAAAGCCACTGGCTTCCTCGACAAACCAAAGAACATAGCTGGAAGGCAAATAACCTGCTGTGTTTTCACAGGTTTCTCTCCCCCGTGATTTATAAGAAAGGAGAGTCAGTAGGGACACTAAGATTTTAGTGGAATGCAAATCTGCTGTGTCTCCAGCAAGTGTCTGGCTTAGCCCATCGCACCGCAGAACAGGGAGAGGCTCCAAGGAGAAAAACCTGCTGTCCCAGGAGCTCTCAAAGTTCCACCATAAAGTCTGCCACGTGTTTCCTTAGTCGTGTGTTTCTATGGACTTTACATTGAGCCATGTAGCTCAACAGGTACTATTCTTGACCTTGGTACTCTCATCTATGAAATGGGAAATTTTCCTACTGCAATAATGAGTTATTGTGAAGACTAAGCAATATGATATGTTTTAGATGCTCAGCACAGGGCCTATTTTAGAAGGCTAGTAGAAGAAAGTTTAGGGCCAAAATAATTAAAACCAAGCAGCCTGTTTCTCAGCTGAGTGATATTGCTACAGTGCTGTCTTCAACACAATGATTCTGTAGAAGCCTAAACAGTGACAAGAAAGTGAGGGCAGTATGTGGAAAGTGTCAGGAAAGGATATTTGCAGAAAGCATGGAACTGGCCAGAAGCAGATGTTTTCTCCACTATGTCCCATTCACGATTGCAGATTATGTTTTTTCTCACAATAATGAGCCAATAGATGTTTTAATTGTACATGTGCCTACAGTTCATGTGCACACTGAATAGTCTGAATATTTGTTCTTATGTGGACAGACTCTAAAAAAGAGTTCAGCGCTGTATCCATAGACTTATATAAATACTCTGGGTGATCTGGGTTTTTTGTTTTTGTTTTTGTTTTTTTGTTTTTTTGGTTTTTTTTTTTTCTTTTTCGGAGCTAGAAGTAGGAGACTATCTATAGAGCAGGTTATAAAGAAGTTGACTAGAAGAAAGCACAAAAGATACATGTTCATCATATAAAGTAACAGAGCCATGACAAGTTCTAGGGTTACCCTTGTATTGCAGTTTGGAGCTGCTTCTGAGTTTATTCCTAGTACTTATAGAACTGGCCAGGAGGATTCAGACTTGAGAAATGAGCCAATGTACACTGGCACAGACTTTCTGCTTGGAGCCACGTGGAGGCATAAGATGGGATCAGATGAGAGAAAAGTGAGCAGAAGAAGGAAAGAGTGGACAGATGAACGTACTGTGTTCCCCTGTCAAAGACCAGCTAGGTAAGAAGAGGAGGATTCTTAAACAGTTTTCACATACAGTACCTGAATGAATTCTACTCAGAATTTAATTTAATAAATTAAATTAATTTAATAAAAGGACATTTGGGTCCTTTTATTCATAAATGGAACCTTTTATAAATTAACTGTCAATTAGTTCTGGATGCAAAGCAAGATTGGAAGTTCTTGCTCATTGCAGCTATAGAGTAAATGACAGAGTAAAAGAACAATGTGGAGATGACTTAGGATGAGTTTTAAAAGCCACAGGTCATGACCTGAAACAACAGCCAGTAATAGGGCAGCTAAATTTTGCCTTTCATGTCAACATTTGGTGGTAAGTCTTACAGGTGAGAAGGGACATTTATGTCTTTGATACACTGTGTCACCTTCCCTGGGAAGTGATGTTTTGTGTTTCATCCTGGGAAGACTGAACTCTTCTGGCTGTGTGAGATGGAAACACACTATGGCAATAAGCAATAAAGTGAGAATGTGGCAGCACCTCAAAGACTATGTCTAATACCTCTTGTCTTCAATGTGCAATACAGAATTCTACACTGTTCTGACTGAAAAAAATATTCCACAACTTTCTCCCTTCTTTATTGTGAAAGAGTTTTGTTTTGTTTTCTAACTAACTGAATCCTATTAAGGTTCCTTTAACTGAGTTGTTTCTTTAGGAACAGATTCCTGTCAGAGGTTAGACTTTCAAATTAAAATATTGCCTTCTAAATATCAGTTCCATAGAACAGGTGGCAAATCAGCAAATCAATAGGCCATCCTTTATGGGTGATTTTTTTTCACAGTCTATTGTTCTGCTTACTTTAACCCTCCTGAAATTATTTGAGTGCACAGAATGGTATTCCCTCACATCTACAGCATTACTCAGACCCTCAGCAAGGAAAAGAAAATAATTTCACCATCACCTGAAACCTAACAAACATTAATTGCTGATGTCACCTCCCTAAAGAATGCAGCAGTCATTTACTAGAATAATAAATGGCAGGACAGAAAACTGAATTGTCAACACAGGTATAAGGAATCTACTAATTTACTGCAAGTTAGTAGATAACAGTGATATATTAATATTACTCCCTAGTGATTCATTTCTAGCAAAATTCCTTTTATTAGCAATGCTTCCTTCCCAATTATGAAAGTAATAAACAGACCTTATGGAAAATCAAGGAGCTAGAGAACAATATAAGAAAATAATAATAATGAACAATAATGATGCCAATCCTAGATAATCATTGTAATGGATTAGTAGTTGTCTTTTGTTTGGTACATATAAAATTGTACCTCACACCAGTATGTGCAGTGAATTTTATATTTTTCATTTGCTGAATTATTATAAACATCAATCTTAATGCCTATGTTATATTCCTTTTTATTGATACTTATGTCTTTTTAACCCAAAACAATTTTAAGAATTCTTATACACAAGTGCTTTTTAAATGTTTTATTACTTCTTAGAGTAAGACTCTTGATAGAAATGATTTTGAATCCAATAACAACAAAATAAGTGCCATATTACTTTCTAGAGATATTTCTTTATTTTATAATTTACTTAATCTTTTGCCAGCCAAACAAAAGAGTATTTCGACTTCTGTTTCTCTCATCAATTCAAAATAGTCTTTGTAAGGGGGGATGGGTGGAAGAGTTGAGGGGAGGGCAGGAGAATGGGTAAAAATAAGAGGCAACATACGTTGTATACAGGTACAGGATTCCAATGACAAATGTCATCCTACTGTATACATAAAATGTACCAATGAACTCAATTGTGGTAATAAAATATTTCTTCTGAAATTTTTTTGATGTACTAGATAAAAAGCGTATCTTGAGGTATCATGTTTCACTATTTGTTTCAAAGGTTAAATAGTTGAAAATACGCAACTCAAAAGCAGTTATTTTGTGAATTATTAGAGTACAACTCTATTAAATTAATATTTTATGACTCTGAGGGAGGTTGTTAGAAATGTGTTCCACCATTAGAGATATTCAATATTTTAAATGATTCCCTTACATTTGAAGCAAATATATCTCCATTCTATTTTTTAAAATAAATTTGTTCATAATGTATAAATATTTTTTTTGGAAAAATCTATATTTTCCTGGGTTTTTTTTCTCAGTTCCTATAACTTTATAAAAATTCCCCCCCACTACACAGATTGGAATCTACCATCTAAAAAAAGCACTTGCTTTTTGAATTATTGTTAGAATTAAATGAAACTCAAATGTGTTAACAAAATTAGCTAACAAAATTTTCCACTGCTGACCAGATTTCATAAAAAAAAAAAAAGGAACCTATCATGTTTAATGGTGTATAGATTTTCCCAAGCTGAATAACTGAAACAGAGTATAACCAGTGATTTGAAGATAGCTGTGATTAAACCTTCCAGTGTTGGAAGACACTTTTAATGGAAGCTATTATCTATATTTATAGTAGTTTCATTTTTACGTCGGCTGTTACTGACTCAGTTTTTTCCACCATTTTTGCAATTGATTTGCAAAGTATTCCATTAATTGCCCCATAACTGTCATTTCGATGGAAAATTGTTAGCATGCCTCAAAATGATCAAGAAAACCCTTGAGTTTTGAAATACACTAAATCTTATTTTAGATCTCTGTTTCTCATCTGGGTTCTGCTTAAGCAAAACTAGTTAGATTTAATGATGTCATCAGGTATTTGCTGTTATGCTATGTCAAACTGGATCTGTCACATCTGGAGATACATTTTTCCCTATAGACACTTTCCATGGAGTAGGTGTCCAGGTGTCTGGGCAGTTCCTGGCCAACTCCACAGTCCAGCCAAAGGCATTTAATTGGGCTTTCCCTGACCACTCGCCTTGACAGTGCCCTCTCCCTGGAGGTCTGAACTCAAAGAGTGAGAAATGGATTTGTGTAGTCCTGTCTGATGCCTCATTTTCCCTCACCCCCAAGCTTGCCACTTGGAGTGCCTCTGAAGACAGTCATGACTTTTCAGTGTCTCTGTTTTTATTAGAATTGTTGAAATAGAGGGCTTTTCCAATCATGAAGGAGCAGAGAAAGGGGGAATCGAGATGTTTTATTCAACAAAAACAATTTCTAGGCAGATAGACAAATAATGAGCCACTCAATTAGTGATATGAGAAAGCATTTTTAAAGTGAATCCTATTTTTATTTTAAATAAAATGGGAAAAAATGATATCCAGACTGATGTTGTCTATAACTTGAAAATGCCTACTTTCTGCCAAGAAATGTACTGTGCACACAGGTTATAAGACACAGTCCCTGTCCCTGGGTAACTGACAGCCTGGTGAGCGGACTGGCTAAAAAGCGGAGTTATGGCTGTGAGAAGGCAGCACCAACAGACAAGGAACAGATCCAACAGGCGCCTACTTAAGAATGTGAATTGGGATGAATTCCTGGAGAATGTCACCTATGAACTGAGTTTTAAAGTAAAAGAATTACAGGCAGAATTAATTGAAGATTAGAGCCTCGGAACCATAAGAAGACAGCCTCTTTACAGTCCTGTAGGTATTTCAGCAAAGGTCTTAATTGGTTAGTGGAAAGAAATGAAAATGAAGGGCTTATGTCTTGTTAAGGATTATAGATTCTATCCTAAGCCAATAAGGAGGTATTGGCGGATTTTACAAAGTGAGGGTATGATTTGATTTGCATTTTAGAAAGATTTATCTGGCTGCAGCTGTGTGAATAATAGAAGGATGGGTAACACGTTACCACAAAAACAATTGATAAGCAATTCAAGGAAGAAGATGATGGTACTAAGTGCTTCTGATTAAAGAAAGTAAATCATCATGGTTGATATATAGTTGGGAAGATAGGGATAAGGGAAAGGGGTCAGGCATGTGTGAGAAGCCTCGGGCTTCTGGCTTTGGCACCCAGGTGAGGTCTGATGATGCGCACAGAGATCTGGAGCAAAAGTATGAGAGAAGATGTGATTAAATTAAGATGTCCAGGTCCAGGGCAAAGTTATGGTGAGTGGAGTAACTGAAGTCTTCAGTCACATACAAACTCCAAGGAGCAAAACACAAAATAAAAGACAAATAAAAATATTCTTCAGTACCAAGATGAATCCTACTATAATGAAAAATTTTTAGAAATCAAAACTAAAGCAAAAGCTCAGGAAGAGAACAGACAAAAGGTACAGGCAGAGAGGAGCTGTCCCAGTGCCACACCCAGCTTTACTGCAGCCAAAGGGTAAGAGTGATTATGACTCACAGATACAACGTATTGGCCAGAGCTGGACATCTGCTGTTCCTGGAAAGCTGTGGTCAAAGGAAGATAGAAAGTTTCAAGTTGTTTTTGTTTATTCCTTTTACTTTTCTCATGTGAAATAAGATACATGAATGTGTTATTGGTGGGGTGCAAAAGGGTCAGCGGTCAGATGAGTCTGATGTGGAGGGAGAAATCAGCAAGGAGAACAACCACAGAGAGGAAGGAAAGCTGAGGGGAAAGGAGATGCAGGCAAGTACGGAACAAAGACCTCCAGCACAGCAGGCATCTCAACCGGGATGTCGGAACACACCGCTCAGCACCCCGACTTGTGACCATATGCCAAAGGCAAACAGAAGCAGCGCCATGGAGTGGGGCATCTGTGCGCTTCTGATCACTTCTGACACTATTCACAATTGCCGAGATGTGAACCTAGAGGGCTGCAGAGGAATGACTGAATACCAAATCTTGGGTTTACACACACAGTGGAATATTCGTCAGCCTTACAAAGGGAATCTCACCATTTGTAACAAAATAAATAACTGGGAGGACATCGTGCCAAGCAAGGGAAGCCAGAAAATGACAATTACTGTATGTTTGTACATCTGTGTGGAAGATAAGTTAACAAGAACTAAAACTCATCAAAATACAGAATAAAATTGGATTCCATTGATGAGGAAGGAGCAAAGAATACAGAGAAGCACTTAGAAAGGTATATTTGGGTGAGTAAAAGTCATGGAGTGTCATGTTAATAAGGCCGGACTGCATGCTGGGAAATTGTTGTCTCACCAAATATATTTTAAAATGCAAGAAAGACTATAGCCATTGGAGATGAAAGATATGTTAATTTTCTTAACTATAATCAACATTCCATTAAATATATATTTGTATCAAAACATCACTTTGTACATGTTAAATACAGTACAATAAAAGGAGAAAGGAAGCAATAAAAATTAAAGCAAACTCTCATGAGCATATATGCAGATGGAATGTTCACGTAGGGTCAATCACCGGGCCATGCCAAAGCACACAGACATAAAAAGAATTTACTAACATGACCCTGATATATAACCTGGTAATTATGGATGGTGATCTCACTCCTTAAAGAAACTACGATCAAGAGAGAGGCATTTAAATTGTTTTGGTTTGTTCCTTTTTACTTTTCTTAACAAGATAAGACATTGAATATGTGAAGCATTTTTAATGAAGAAAATGACTTGGTTGCCAGAACAACAAGCACCCTTGCCCTCTGTGGGTTATTCCTTTCTTTCTCCGGAAATGTTTAGAACAGTTACTCATATCTTTCTGCATTTCTCCCATCCCCATAGGTAGAGGAACTAGTATTCGATACTTAGCTTCAGTAATCTTCTCTTTTGAGCATCAATCAGCATTTACTAATGTGAAACGTTAGCAAAGCAGCATTAAGAACACTATTTGCTGAAAATAATAGAAGTGGTGCTTAAGTGCTGCTCATGTCTCTTCCAAACTGCTCTTATCCAACCACCAGGTGAAAATTATACTCAAGGCTGCCATGGCCAGATCCTCAAGTTCACTGAAGTCCGCACCCTGCGGCACCTGGTCCATAAAACAGTCTTTCATTTTAGCGATAAAATCTCTTCCCGAAAGGTGAGAAACAATGGTAGCAAATGCAGCATTTGCTATTCAGGTAAGCAGGCTGTCCCTTAGTGCTCTGCTATTGTCTGAGCAAAGTTCCTCAGGTCTGCGATAATGAAACAGACCACGGCACTGCTCCTGAGAACTGCCTCCCATCACGCTAAGTATCAGGACTGTCAAATTAGAGTCTCCGAGGCCGGTGCCTCTTTGGTCATCTTTAATTAGGTAATCCTCCGGTGAAACCCTCACAATTAATCTGAGGTTTGTTTTTCTCCAATGGTAAATGGAAAGAGAAACTTTTAAGTGTATGTAGTGGCTTGTTCTTTGTTAGACTTTCATGTACAGAGGACTGTGGAAGAATTAGAATATAGCATTTTTGTGCTTTCCCCACTTAAAAAAACTAGACAACCAGTTCATAACGTTGTGGGAAAAAGGGCGGGGGGGGGAGGAAAATTAAGAAACAAAGATGCTTACCTTTTTTTTTTTTTTTTTGAGACAGGGTCTTGCTTTGTGGTTCAGGCTGGCCCTGAGCTCAGCCTCAAACTCACTTCACAGCAATCCTCCTGCCTCTGCATCCTGAGTGCTGGGATTACAGGCGTGAGCCACCACACCCGGCACTGTGGTATGTAGTACTGGTTGCTGCTGGGCGTGAGTCTCCACGCCCATTATTGTATGTGGTTACCGGGGATCGAACCGGGGTCCTTGTGCTTGCAAGACAGGCACCGGAACCACTGAGCTAAATCCTCGGCCCAATACTTACCTTTTTTAATATAAAATGTTTTACAATGTTTAACTTATTTCAAATTTGTTTTTCAGTCACACATCAAAAAGTGCTCTAGACACATCAATGCATGTACTACCTGCTAAATGTGACTATGCTGTTTTGTCCCAGGATTTATTGGGGAGACATTGCCATGTTATTTCTGGTACCCAGAATGACCTAGACTTCTGTTTCTGTTCATATTTTATCCACCTGACAGTGCTACCTAGACCATAAAACCTTTCCTGATCAGGCTATTTCTTTTCATTAATATAACAACAGCTACTAAAGAGCATAAAATGGCTATAAATGACTACTACTATGAAACAATCAACTAATCAGTGCAGGAGGATTCTATGAGCTATGTACTTTTATAACCTCAGTAGAGCTTGTTGTAGTGCCTGGAAAATTAGCAGGTCTAATAAATATACACTGAATTATTATATATGTATTTTATAAATTGAATATAATTCTTCCTGAATTAAGTTTGATTCTGAGGAGAAACCACATGATATATAACAACTTAATCTCCGTGGGGTTTTTGCTTTTGTTTTGCTTCAGGGGACTTCGTTTTGGAGAGATAGTGAGGATCAAACTCAAGACCTTGTGCTTGTGAGGGAGATGTGGTGCCACTGAGCTAAATCCCACCCCAACAACCTATCTTCATTTCTGTCACTGGAACTTTCTCTTAGAAGTGTATAAACTGCTTAAGTATGACAGAACTTAGTGTATAATTCCAGACTATAGACCTGTGTAAGAATGGTTGCTGTCCTCAACATGTAGCAATCATTACAACCGGAGGAACTTTAATCTTACCTCTGCACTTGACTGCCAGATATAGCATCATTTAACCTCCCAGAAATTAATGAGTTCATCTGTAAAAGCAGATTGACATCACAGGACTAGGAAGAAAAATACTAATAACATAATAAGGGTGGATTTAAAGGGCCAACAATGCCATCAAACTTCATGGCAAAGACATTTTCCATTACTTGCTGAATTGTGACTGTATAGCTTTTATGAGTCATAAATTCAGTAAAAATCAGCTTATGAGAGTTCTACGGTGCTACTTTGGGTCTGCTGGGCTGACCCAAATATAAGAAAACCCACTTACTTTCCAAAATATAGGCCATAAAGCACTTTGATAATTCATGTTGTTACCATTACAGGCCCAGGGCATTGGACTCTGATTGACACAGCACATACTCATGATTTTGATAAGATCACAAAATGAAAAAGCAACCACTGGATTTTTTGTTATCAACTTCTTCCTTTTCTAGTGCCTCTCTCATTGTTCTATTATATTTCGAATTTGACTTTTACACTTCTGCATCTTTGCTTTTTTCTATCCCTAATGTGGTGGAAGGTTTTTCATAGGCCCCAAGGTGCCATTTTCCATAACAGACAAGGTTCTTTGTTCTGTCAATCATTTCGCAGCTCCAGAAAAATAGGTGTAGCATGCCCTCAGCTATGCCCAAAGCCCACAAATGGCATGCATCCTTGTGCTGACTGGATTTCTATAGCTGAATGTACTTACATTTTAGAGGACAATAATAAACATTGGCTCAAAAGAAGGATGGAAAGTTCATTTCTCTAAGACATAAGATCCAGGGTGCTAGATCTAGATGTGTGTTGGAGAGTTGGCATTAGTGTGACGGGAGGTAGCGAAACTTTTTAGAGGTGAGGCCTCCTGGACAGTAGCTAGGTCACTATGGAGAAGCCACTGGGTACTGTAGTTCTCACAGGAGTCAGGTTAGTTCTCTTGAGGTTGTAAATCTCTTTCTCACCTTGTGTACTCTTATGCCAGGCCGACTGTAATGCTATCTACTATGAAGCCCTCATGAGAGGCCAAAAAGTCAGAGCAGCCCAATCTTGGAATTTCAGTTTACACAATTGTAGGCTAAATAAACTTTTTTATACCCCAGGAATTCTATTACAGAAATAAAAAATGGACTAAGATCCAGATGTATTCATAGATAAACCAAAGCTCCTTCCATGTCATCTATTTAGGGTAAATAAAATCACTTCATAAAGGGATAGTGTATGTCAATTAAATTGGTATTGGCCAAAGCACACATTATCCATACAGTTAATAAAGATATTCAAATAACTCAGCTTTGCAATGATTGTACTATGTGATAAGTTGGCATAGAACTGATAGAACAACTGGCATTTCACCATTTCTAGGCAACTATTTTTAAAAAAGCTTTCATGCATCAGTATCTGAAAGAAATCATTGATGTGGAGGAAATCAAGAGATCAATATAATGAAAATAAAGCAAAAAAAAAACCTGTAACACGACTGAATATAACATGCTTCAACATCCTAATTATTGAAAGTTTAAAAAGTAAACTATCTCTGCAGAAAGGCCAAGTAACCTCTTTTATACCTCCCCTTTAGTATTTCTTAGCACTTTTTTTATTTATCAGCTAACTCAATGAAAATTACCATGATTCTCATTAATTAACTCAGTTGGTTCTCATAACTCCGAAATTAAGGTTGCTAAAATTTACATATTACCGTTTAGAAAGTTAAATAAAATAAAATATAAAATTTAATAAAGGTGGTAAAAAGTCTCTCAGAATCCAGTCACAATGTAATTCCTTTTGCCCAAGGCCTTTCTTACATCAATCTGCTATCTCATCTAATGATATAAAAATGTGAATTATATTTTCTAAAAAATTTTCAAGCATGCAATTATGCTAGCTAAGAGATACCTTTAAAACCTGTGTAACAAAATTTTATTTTTCTACCAGTCATGTAAAACAATGAAGGATAAAATGATTTCTTTTCTCCAAGAGACCATGTGCTCTTATCCCTAAACCAAAATCACTCCCTGATTAAAAAGTTAATCTGTTTTTCAGCTGTTTATCCTACAACACATCATCAATTGATTCCTCCTTCTATCCACTTTTATTTCTTCCCTCTCTCCAATCCTTCTGTACTTCTCCAGAAATCACCAAGAACTTCTAGTCCAAAGGCAAGGTACTATGCTCTCCATTGGAAACATCCCAGCATATAACTGGGGAAACCAGAAGCTATCAAATGAGTCACCTAGCTTTAAAATCAGGCTGGTTACAGTTGATCCCAGCGGTGGAGTCAGGAAGTTGGAGACAAGGCCCTTGTGTTGCAGTCGTATGCATGTGGGCGTAAATGGCCTATCAGTTCAAAACTACCAGCCCACTACCAATTTTTCCTCTACCTAATGTCAATAATTATATAAGATAAAGGCATTTATTCTCTATCAAATATGGGATAGATATTAGAGGTTTCTACTTTCACAGTTCCAAATGTACCACAGTAACTGGTATTTGTAATATAAAATGGATTCCTGCACCCCACCCCCAGCCCCAGAAATCCATATGCACAGGAAGAAAGCTTTTTGTAATGTGTGTTGCTAATAAACTCTACCAGCAGCTGTTGAGTAGTGCTTTTAAAACTTCTTAGACAATCATCCTCCTCTTGATTTTTCTTATTATAAGATCTAGAACCAGGCTGAAATAGTATACATAGGAAGGCTTTGAGAGAATATTTTAGTCAGAAATTCACCAACAAGTACAAAATTGAGATTGTGATGCCTGTAACCAAAATCCCTATCCAACTATTGGAAAATGAGAGGAAATAAAAAGACTAGGCCAGATAGAGACATCACAATCCCTCTGAGGTGACCCAAGAAGACAAAGCTGTCTGAGAACAGCGTCCTGGTATATTCTGGAAAATCCAATCCTGTGCCTGTTGCCTTAGTATAATTATTAACTTAATTGTGCATTTGTCAAGGTATTTGCATTTGGCAAATACATTATATTGTCCCCATGAACAAGAGTATCTTCCTGTGTGTTTGTGGCAGGACAACTGTAGATAGACTCAATCCATCCACCCACCCATCCATTCAATTCAATTCAGCTACATGTTTATGCTTGTATTTACACATGCTGAGTCCTACATAGCAAGGAAGGTCCCCTGCCTCCGAGACTTCAGACTCTACTGGAGTTTCACAGTGTATAAATGGAAAAATTCATTGGAGATTACAATAAATTCTACTGTGGTAGAAAACAGAATGATATGACAAGACTTCATAAAAGAGGCATAAATATGGGGTGAGAGCAGCAGACCATCTTCTACTTCTACCTCTTTTTGTAAAACTCCTTATACTCTTGAGAGCATGTTTCTCATCTTCCTTAGAAAATAAGGTTTTGGATTTAGGCAGTGTAAACAGATAACAAATCCCTCAGATCTTTTTTTTTTTAGGTTTTTTGAGACAGGGTCTCGCTTTGTGGTTCAGGCTGGCCCTCAGCTCAGCCTCAAACTCACATCACAATCCTCCTGCCTCTGCCTCCCGAGTGCTGGGATTACAGGCGTGAGCCACCACGCCCGGCACTGTGGTATGTGGTACTG
>PVIR01028311.1:0-22263 GCA_004026965.1 Petromus typicus | reverse complement strand
CTCTGCCACCGAGCTACCAGCATGTTGCGGGGCATTTGGAATTTGAGACTCTTCTGCCCTCTACATAATGACTTCCCTTGATATTTCCACAAGTGCTTGAAGGAAGAAGGGCAAGGGGAAGTAAAAGGAATCAATTTTTGCTATCAGTTTCTTGCAATGTTTGAATTTCTTATGTACCACAAACATAAGAGAAAAAAGAGAAGTGAAAAAATATTTCAAAAATAGTGTTAGAAAAAAAAAAAATGTGGCTTAGGGCCAGGGATATAGCTCAGTGGTTCCGGCGCCTATCTTGCAAGCAGAAGGGCCCGGGTTCAATCCCCGGTAACCACATACCACAGTGCCGGGCATGGTGGCTCAGGCCTGTCATCCCAGCACTCGGGAGGCAGAGGCAGGAGGATTGCTGTGATGTGAGCTGGAGGCTGAGCTCAGGGCCAGCCTGAACTACAGAGTGCGACCTTGTCTCAAAAACAAAAAACAGAAAAAACTCCTCTTGCTGAACACCCAACCTCTAGGTACCTCAGCCACCATCGTGCTTGCCCATCCTCGGTGATTAGGCCAAAATAGGTCTGAGCAAGTTTCACCAAACATACCAAGAACCTGATGTGCACCAAAGTATGCCCGAGATGGGAAATGCACATCACGGGGTTCACACGATTGATATCAAAATAAGACAAAGCCAGTGTAAGAAAACAGCTACCCTCTGGGTACCTAGCTCAAGTGGGGCCACACCTGTCTGGCAAGCATAAGGGCCCGAGTTTGATCCCTAGTACCCCAGGGGGGGTGGGGAATAGAGGGCCGGGGATTTAGCTCAGTGGTTTCTGCGCCTGCCTTGCAAGCTCAGTGTCCCAGGTTCAATCCCCAGTAACCACATACAACAAAGCCAGGCGTGGAGACTCATGCCAACCAGCAATCAGTACCACACACCACAGTGCCGGGCGTGGTGGGCTCACCCCTGTAGTCCCAGCATTTGGGAAGCAGAGGCAGGAGGATTGCCGAGTTCAAGGCCGAGTTCAGGACCAGCCTCAACTACAAAGCAAGACCATGCCTCAAAAACAAACAACAAAAAACCACCCACCATAAAACAGAGCTAAGTCGGCTGCACAAGCCAATGTTTTATCATGAGGACCACGTCCGCACTCACCAGCACCGGCTCCACCAGCTGCCCCTCCGGCAGGGCCGAGCGGTTCATGCGGGCGATGCGCTGCAGGGTGGCCAGGGCGGCCGGCGTGTTCCCGGTGGAGACGTTGAACCGCGCGGACTCCGGAATGAACTGGGCTCGGGTGACAGAGAAACCACCGTGAGCCCCAGGCCGGGCCGCCCTCCCTCCGTCACAGCTGTTCCTCCCAAGGCGGGACGAGTGGAGGGAGAGGCCTAGGCCCCCACCGGCGGCTCCGAGCTGCACAGCGGGCGCCCTGTGCCCTGCGGAAAGTCACCAACCCACACCGACTCGGCTGCCACAGAAAGCCCTGCAAGTGAAGACTGCGCTTCAGCAAGAGGCGGCAGCGCTCTGGGGAGCGGCCTCGGCCAGTGTCTGCGGCACGACAGCTCTGGTTCCCCGAGAGCAGGGCTAGGGCCAGCGGTGCAGGCCGAGTCTCCGTCACAAGGGCTCTGCCAGCGGCTCGAGCTGCCCGCAGGCGGCCCACTGCCAAAGCCACAAGGAGACGCCTTCAAGCCAGACGTCCGCGCTGCTGCGGGTGGCACCAAGAGGCCGCCAAGACCCCAGAGAGGGCTCAAATGCTTCGGCTCTGCGGGGCCCGAGCCGCCTCTGAACCGCGAGCGACTCTGCTAGAAACTAAGGGGACGGCGACCCTGCAGTCGGGCAGCTCCTCCGCCGCGGACAGACCACGAGGCCCAGGCCGGCGGTCGCCGGAGCTCGAGGACGGCTCCAAGGGTGCCCAGGGCAGTCGGCACCCACCGCCCACGGGCCAGACTGCCAGGACCAGCGGTGACGGCAGCAGGGCCCCGAGGAACCGGCGCCACCGCACCTTGAAGGCCAAGATGAGGACGATGCCCGGGATGGAGGCGATGCGGATGAGCCAGCGCCAGCCGATGGTGGGCATGACCACGGAGGCCAGGCCGATGATGAGCAGCGAGCCGGCGAGCCAGAACACCTGGGAGGGGAGCCCCGGGACTCAGGCGGCGCCTCCGGTCCCCGGAGCCCAGCAGGCGCACAGCGTAAGGGCGAGGGGGCCCCACCGCGATCTCTGCAAGCCGGGCCCTTAGCCAGAGCCGGCTGTAGCACTGACGCCGAATGTTCCTGGAGCACCGGCCGCGGCCAGTCACTTCTCTTCCCAAGCAGCTCGTCACTGACCCTCAGAGGAGGCTGAACACTGTCCTGTACTACTGCCACCATCTAGTGTCTCCTCCCGGTCTCACTGCTGTTTCTGAGACAGCCTCACTCTGTCATTCAAGCTGGTCTTAAACTCAGGGCAATCCTTCCGCCTCAGCCTCCCAAATGCTGGGATTACAGGTGTGCACCACCACACCTGGCTATTTTGGAAATAATTTATCAGCCAGTCACCTGGATCCTACCATAGCCAGACTCTGTGGATCAGGAACTAGAACACAGGGCACCAGGAGTCTGAGCTCCCTTCCCCAGGTGACAGTGGGGCAGGAGATTGAGCCGGGCATATTGGTTACGGCTGCAATCCCTGCTTCCCGAGACGGGAGGACTGAAAATTCCTGGACAATTTAGTGAGACCCTGTTTCAAAAAAAATAAAGTAAAAAGAACTACAAGTATGGCAAACTGGTACAGTGCTTACGAGGCCCAGGGTTCAATCCCAGTACCATGCCAAAATACAAATTCTTTAGGGAATGAAAATTCTTTAGTGATTTCATCAAAGAATTCTACTGCCATGTAGTATTTCAGAAGGTGACTGGGGCCGTAAAGAGATAACGTGGTGGAGAGTGACTCGGGGGTAGGGCTAAGTTTTGGGAACATACAGCCCAGGCCTCCTCCTGGGGAGCGCTAGGAACAGGAGAGCCAGCACAAGTTAGGCTTTCAGTGGTAAAGTGGCAAAATGTCTTTTTAAGTTGGCACAGTTGGGGGGTAAAAAGCACCACACGGTTTGTTGAGGGACACTCTGACCACACGGGTGAGGATCAGGGCGCAGCCACTGACTGAAGGGGTCGGGGGAGCTCTATGAGGACTCTGAGTCTGGATCAAAACCCACAGTTTTACCACTCACATGGCAAACATATTCAGGAAAAAACTGAGTTGATCAGAGGCTTTTTCGTCATCATTCCCTACACATTGCGGTGGAACAGCTCTTCACAGAGCGCTCCTTAGGTAGCAATCTCCCAGACACACGGAAGAGGTGTGTACAGGTCACATGCAGATACAGCACTGTCTCAGAGGGACGCAGGCACCTCCGACTCTGATGTCGTCCGGGTCACGGAACCAACCCCTGCAGATGCCAAGGGACAAGCGGAGGAGAGCCGAGACCTCCAGGCTGGTGAGGTGACCCCGGAGACCGGGGAACAGGGCGTCCCGGGAGGGCAGGGCAGGGCAGGCGCCAGGCGGAGCCTCCCACTTGCACACCCGTCTGTTGCAAGCGCTCTATAGTCAGTACCAAGTAACAGGCACAGAACCCCAGCCGCAGCCGAACGAAACCCAAGCACCCCATGTTTTGTCAGACGCAGATGCGGTAGACTTCCAGTTCCCTTACCTGAGACAAAGGGAGCATGTAGCCTCGGTATTTTGTGGGCAGGAATTCAGTCTTTATAATGAGCCTACACCAGGAGGAGGAGAAAAAAGAAAAAAGAAAAGTTTTGCTTCTAGAAAGCCAGATGACTTTTCTTTAAACAATCACTCTGGCCACAAGCAAAGAACTCAAACACATAAGCCCACTGTGTGTCAAAATGTAACTGGTACAGAGGCTGTGCACTTAGACCAGTAAGAAGCAAACAACTGGTTATTCTACACCCACTACCACCCAGGAGATCACAGCAGCCTCTTTTGCCAGGGGAGCACTGGTCAACTTTTCCCTTTTAAAACCCACACCTGGAAAGTTAGAATAAAATATATCCAAGAGAAAGGAAATAATTTTCCCAATGCCAGTCAAAACAGATTTCTAATTACGCCCATATTAATTCTGTGACTAGAAGGGAATCACATGCCATTCATTCCCTAAGTACTCTTCTCTACTGTTGTGATGAGCCAGGAGTTAATATTCTTCGGGGACATTTAAAGATTCTACTTATCTACTCTCTTAGGCCCCAAAGCTCAGAGCATGGCTTCATTTATGCCAGGGGAGAACAATGCTTTTGCCAACACACTAAAGCAATAATTAGGCATGGTGACGTCTCCCATATAGTTTAAATGTAACTTGCTCTGGGCCCTGGGGAGAGGAGACTGGAGGAGCCCAGCTAGTTTCCAAAGGCTTCCCCAAACCACATCTCTAAAGCTCAAGCTACTTAGCCAGAGGCACAAAACAGACACGAGACATTAGGCCCATTTCGGCCTGTCTCATGCTATGTTACACACTCTTTTTGAGAAGTCTTAAATCACACGGTGATGGCACTTTAAATGGCAATTCCTGTTGGCCAAACTACACTGGAAATCTTAACTTTGACAGCATTTGGTTTAACAAAATTGTGCTGGTCTAATTCTGGGCGTGGTGGCTTACACCTGAATTCCAGCACTTGGGGGGCAGAGGCAGGAGGATAGCTGTGAGTTCAAGGCTAACTCGGGCTACTTAGTGAGGTCAGGGCCAGCCTGAACTACAAGGTGAGACCTTGTCTCAAACAAAAAAATTATGATCTAAAAAATAGTTAGCCTTTGGAAGAAGATGGGGGAAAAGTGATACATATGCTATCTAACACTCTAAGCTCAAGCAGTGAGCATTTTAGTTATAGCAAATGGTTCCTGATGCCAAATAATTTGTCTTTTGTTTTTCTGGTACCAGGGATTGAACTCATGGCCCTGTGCTTGCAAGGCAGGCACCGGAACCATTGAGCTGAATCCCTGGCCCCTCCTGATGGATTATGAGGGCACTTCTTAATAAGCTATCAGCACAGGTGAAGTCTGTATTACAGGCTGTTGATCTACCACCGATTAATGCTGCGCAAACACCTGCGGACCGACACATTCTTCTCCCTGGATTCCCCGGGGCAGGCTTTACCCTTGTGCGTGGCCGGACACGCCGCAGCCCACCATGGTCCGCAGAAAGACAAACCAGATGTACGAGGGCGCGAAGGAGGTCAGCAAGGAGAAGTAGGCGCCCCACAGGAAGGACAGGAGCAAAATCTGAAGCAGCAAAGGAGAACTTGCTCAGGGGACCCGCCCCGTCGGCGCGGAGGGAATCTGCCTGCCTTCCTGCGCAGACAGACGTCCTGTCTCCCCAGTCCCGGTCCCCCCAGTCCCGGTCCGACCTCGGCCCAAAGGCCGCTCTCCAGGCCGCGCGCTCCGCTCCCCCAGGAGGCAGGCCTGGGGCGGCACAGCGGAAACCAAAAGCCGCTTCCCTGCTCGCAGGGTGGGCTCGGGGAACGCGGCACGACGCTCAGGGGATTAGCAGAAACAAGGTGTTTGCTTTATCTCTATAGGAATACAAGTTCATCGTAGAGAATAAGGAAAAAAACACGGAAACCTTTGATCCTGCACCCAGAGAAAATACTCAAAATCTTTTTAATCCTATTTTTCTTATAAATGGAAGCAAATTTTTTATGGCTATAGACTATTCCAGAAGATATACTGTACCTATTATAAACCCTACTGTGGAACACCATGGCAGACGTGGATTTTGTCACTATAAAAATAAACAAGGACTGAAGATTTAGCTCAGTGGTTCTGGCACCTGCCCTTGTAAGCACAAGGTCCCAGGTTCAACCTCTGGCACCAATAAAATCAAAGGGGATGAAATCTTCATACAGCTTCGTGTGCTCGCTAACAACCTCAGGGAGCTAGAGTACTGCAAGGCAGACGAGAGGATTCTCCGTTCAGACCACCACGGAGAAGTTCTCCTGATGGGAAGAAATATTTGGTTTTTGAAAACAACCACAGGAATTAAGGTTTCTTGACCAGTTACATTTCTCCTTTTATAAAGTGCCTTTTATGATTTTCTTCCTGAAATATTTCTGATTTTGTTCATTTGTAAGTCTGTATTTTTTTTTAAGTTTTTTTTTTTTTTGAGACAGGGTCTCACTTTGTGGTTCAGGCTGGCCCCGAGCTCAGCCTCCAACTCACACCAAGCAATCCTCCTGCCTCTGCCTCCCGAGTGCTGGGATTACAGGCGTGAGCCACCGCACCCGGCACTGTGGTATGTGGTACTGGTTGCTGCTGGGGTGAGTCTTGGGAGGCTGAGGCATGAGGATCACCGTGAACTTGAGGCCAGCCTAGCCTACATCGTGAGACACTCTCAAAAGACAAAAAAACAAAACCAGACTATAATGTTTTCCAGACAGTATATACAGCTGTATCTGCTTATGTTTCCCCATGGGCTCTCTCCCTTTGTGTTTGGAGATGTCTTCTCCAACAAACTGAACAAGAGACCAGACCAGGTTTGGAATCGTAAGAGCTGCAATCTTCAGGCAGCGTCGAAGCTAAGCCAGTTCCCACGTTCCAACCCTTCTAACCACACGCGTCCTCCGGGGCGCAGCCAGACAGGGGGCTGCGTGGGGACAAGGTGAGAAAGCAGGACAAGCCTGTAACTCAGGAGCGTGCTGGCAGGGAAGGAGTTTTTTACCCGCATTTTCTACCTTGAGGTTACCAGGGAGTGCCACAGAGGAGAAGCAACGGAGACGCCCACGTCCCATAGAAGAGCACATCAGAGGAACCTTTCCCCGCATCCCACCTACCTTCCAGCGCCCGTATCTGTCAGCCAAAAGCCCAAAGAGGATGCTGGACACCATGTAGCCAAAAAACACCATCTGTAGGAAGACGAGGCACGTGATCTCTCAGCTCACGGACCGGGTTCTTCTTCAGCCTCAGCTGTGGCGGCTGCTGTGCAGGGTTCTCGGAGCGTGATGGGTTCCCGGGACTGCAGTCCGCCAGGGCTCCAGGACAGAGGATTCTGCTTCCAGCTGCTGATCCCACACCCTCAGGACACTGTTCCCTGAGGAAACGGGGCCGCAAGGCAGGTGACATGTGCTCCCCTGACCCAGGCCTGGGCTATGACCGAATTTCCCTAGTAATTAATATCTCTACACACCCCTGCTCTGCCCTGTCCCAGTGCAGGGGGGACCAGGAGAGACTCTTCCTTTATGTTTCTTCATATAAAAATTCACACAGACAGCCAAACCAAATGAAATATACAGGAAGGATAGGAGCTATTAAAAATCATCTATTAGGGCCAGAGATCTAGCTCAGTGGTTCAGGAACTTGCCTTGCAAACACAGGTCCCGAGTTCCATCCCCGGTAACCACATACAACAGGGCTGGGTGTGGAGACTCACACCCCCATCAGCAATCGGTACCACACTCCACAAAGCCAAGCATGGTGGCTCAGACCTATAATCTCCGCACTTGGGAGGCAGAGGCAGGAGGATTGCTGGGTTCAAGGTTTGCCTGGTCCACATAGTGAGCTCAGGGCCAGCCAGAACTACAAAGCGAGTCCTGTCTCAAAATAACAAAAAAATCATCCATTTAAAAAACCCCTTTGCAAATAGTGTGGCAGCGCACACCAGTCGATAATCCCCACATTCTGGGAGACTGAGCCGGAAAATACTAAATTTCCCATGCTGAATTTGCCAAGTAAGCAAGACCCAACTAGAAATACTATAAAATGGAAAAAGAGTCGGAGATCTAGCTTACTACAAAAGCCTTGTTCAAATAAATGCCTCAAAAAAAAAAATCAATATAAATTCTACAGTGAATTTACTTTCTTTCTTGTTCTCACAATAGCTTGTAGCCTCCGATAAAATTCCGGCGCTCTCTGCTGCAGTCCAGGCAGCCTTCAGCACCTTCGGGCTGTGTTGCCAGTTACTGTGGAACTTTCTCCCCTCCAGCTCCTGCCCTGTCGGCCCCAGGATAATCAAAGCAACTGGCAGCTTTGCTTCCTGTACCTTTGGTAAAAGCAGCTTCTCCTCCCCGCCTACCCTTCTTCCGAGACTCAAAAGCAACTTAAAAACAAGTCCTTATGTTCTTCTGCATGTTCTTGAGTGGCGAAGGCCGTGGTTTTGCCCTGTGGTCTGTGCTCTGCATGACAAACTCCGATTCAAAAATCTGCGTTAGCCCTGAAGGTTGTAAACCTGAAATTCAGCAGCCCCGCTTGGGGGAACCAGAGACAGAATGCCGACAGGCCGCGCCCCCTTCAGGTGCCCGTTAGTGTAACGCCTGACTCCTGCGCGCCAGTGAAGCACCACGTGCAGCTAACTCTTCGGCACCAAGTGACTCCCATTCCCAGAATGAGCCCAAATTAAGCCACGGCCCTTAGCTTCTCGGGGAGCAGCATTCCTGCCAAGGGGCGAGCGTGGGGTTGGGAGTCAGAGCCAGGAAGCCCGAGATGGTGAAAATGTGGCCTTGACTTCAGGAGGGGCTGTCCGTGGGCCCAGGGACAGAAGCCAGGACCTGCAGGACACAGTAGAGCAGGAAATGGTCCCCTCCGCGGACCTCACTGCCTCGAGTCTGGGCTGCCAGCCCTGCAGGGGGAAATCCAACTACTAAACAAACTTCAGGCAAAATGAGGGAACAGCGTTACCAATGACGTTACCCATGAGGTGAGCCGTAACTATCACGCAGCGTAAAACACTATCACATCATCTAAAAACTACCAGGTAATACGATCTGATGGCCAGGAGAGATGCGAATGTCACATCTGGAACTCTAGTATTTTCGGAAGCTAAGTATGCACACTACAAACCTAGCAGGAAAGCTGTTAAAATTATACAGAGCAACACTAAAAGCCACCTGGAATGGTGGCTAATTCCTGCAATCTCAGCACTCTGGGAAGCTGAGGCAGGAGGATTCTAAATTAGAGCCCATTCTAGGCAACTTACTGGGACCCATTACAAACTTAAAAAGCTTTAAACAGAATTATGATGTGGCTCAGCACAAAGGCCCTGGGTTCAGTCTAAGGACAAGTAATGCTTTGTAACCTGGAACTGGATGCTGTGAAGTGATACAAATATAAAATGGCTGACAGGTGGGACACCAGTCCAGGGTCATGTTGGCCTTGAGTAGTTTTATTTTTTTCAGCCAAAGCAAATTCCTCATTGGCCAACTCTGCGCTGAACTACTTCAAACTCCAAATATGTGTCCCCCTTATCCAGCTGATCTTACCCTGATCTAACAGGTACTTACCCCGGTGTGAACTGGCTGTAACCAGTCAGTAATAATGACGTAATATGTAACCAATCACATGCTTGCTCTGCTGCTGTGCTTGGTTCCTGCTTGCAAACCCTCTATTAACTGGAAAAACAAAAGACAAGTTGCCTGGTTCTTTGAAGAATTATCCCAACCAGGCCCGTCAATGTAAGAAAGTTTGTTTTCTGCCTCAAAGTCGTGGGTGCCTTTCTCTGGGTGTTTCTGGTCTTGACCTATTTGCCATTTTAGAAGACGAAAACATTAGTATCACTTTATTACCAACCCAAAGACAACCTCAGGTTAATTCTGTTATCTCTAGAGCTCCTTCTAAAGGAACCAATACAACAAAATTAATAGCAAATCAACCTCAGAAAACAGATTTGCTCTCAGGACTAGGCGTGAATGAAGCTGCACCTACCTGACGGCGCTGGGGGAGGCCAGGGCACCAGCGCCGCTTGGAGGGCGGGTGTAGCTCCCCGAGGCCCCGCTCGCACGCACGTGGCCAGCGCACCATGCGAGGCCGCCTCTCCGCTAGGATTTCTCGCTTGGGCTGGGAGTGGCCCCGAGGGTGGCCATGGCTGCGTGGGCTCGGTGAGCCCTGCGGGGACAGGAAGAAGCAGGCCCAGGACCAGTACTCACCGTGGTCACGAGCGCCACCTGCCAGTTCTCCAGACGCCACTCACAGCGGATGACCGGGGACACCACCGCGATCAGCATGATCTCCATGGCCTCCACAACCTTCAAGTGAGCAACACGCCGGGTCTGGTGCCGACCTGCCTTCACCCTCTTCAGTGCCAGTCAGCCATGACGGGGCCCAGGAGACTTCCTCCCCTAAGACCTGGGGTGGGCATTTCTGACTGCCCCAAGTAAACAGTTCTGTCCTCCACATGGAGGAGACAGACGGGAGCTGGGAAGGGCCCTCCCAGCAGGCAAGGTGGGAAGAACTGAAACACACAGAGAAAGCTAAACCAGGCGGGGCGGCACACACCTGTCATCTCGGCACCCCAGGAGGCTGAGGCAGGATGATCTCCTGCCTCTCCATTGAACAAGACCCTGACCCAACATTAAATGAAAAATTTAAAAGGCTGGGGATAGAGCTCAGCATGAAGGAAGAGCACAGCAAAGAGCCCATGTCATTTCACTCCTGTGAGAGCAGGAGGAAGGGAGCCGCCTCCGCCCCACCATGCCGGCCCTGCCATATGGATCCTTACGAGCAACACTTTGGAGCACTTGCTCTATAGGCAGGAAGTGTTCTGCGTAGTATTGCCGTTATCATAAAAGGTGGATGAGAACACATGACATTTATCACCTGTCCCTTTAAAAAAAATTGACTCAGTCTTTGTAGCCCAGGTTGGCTTTGAACTCACAGCGATCACCCTGCCTCAGCCTCTCCAGTGCTGGGGTTACAGGTGTGTGCCACCACGCCCAGCACTGTCCCTTGTCTCCTGTAAGACCAGCACTCCCCAGACATAAGATTCCTCTTTGTCACTGCTGCCATTTTCCACAGGTCAGAGCCCCCCAGGGTTTACTAGCTGGTTTCCTGTTAGGAATCTTTGCCTCCTTCCCACCCACAACTACCAGCTTTGCAGACCAGAGTTTTCCCTCCCTCCTGACCACTCTTACTATGCATCTGTTTGTTTATTCATTTCTGGGGCTCAAACCCAGGGCCTCACACACACTGGGCAGATACTTTCCCACTCAGCCATGCTCCTGGCCCTTTTACAATTCTGCAACAAAGTATCACCAAGTTGCTCAGGCTAGCTCAAACCTGGATCCTCCTGCCTCAGCCTCTCTCAGGTGCTGGGATGACAGCTGAGCCCTGTCAGCTCTGCTTTAGTTCAGGGTTTGTAACAGTCTCAGTCCTTCTAGAAGAGAAAGAAGTGCACGGCATGGGGATTTAGCTCAGTAGTTTGGGCCCTGCCTTGCAAGCACGAGCTCACGTTCAGTCTGAGGTAACCACACGCCATAGTGCCACACGCCATTCCTGTAATCCCAGCACGCAGGAGGCAGAAGCAGAAGGATCGCTGTGAATTCCAGCCTGGCCTGGGCTGCATAGCGAGCTCAGGACCAGCCTGAGTAACTACAGTGCAAGACCCGGTCTCAGAAAAAAAAAAAAATAGAAAAAGAGGAAGAAGTATGCTTTTGTAATTTCACAAACTTCACAGCTGTTATCACAGCCAGGGTGAGGTAAACAGCCATGGGTAATGCCTTAGTCCACTGTGCTGCCAGCAGAATACTTAGGGTCACACCATTTATAAGGAGCAGGAAACCGAACCTGAAAACCCAAGCACTCGAAGGACTCAGAGGCAGGAAGCTCACCTGAACCCAGAATTAGAGATCAGCTTGCAGGACACCTGGGCCCACATTTCAAGGAAACCAGAAATTACTATCTCGTTTCTGGAGCCAGCGAGTCCTAGATCAAGGCCCCAGCAGGCTCTGTTGCTGGGCAAGGGCTGCACCCTCCAGAGGGGAGCGGACACCCTCAGGGGTAAGCGAGAGCCCCGCGCCTCCTGGAGTCCCAGCGGTCTGGCCAGCCACTTCCTGGAGGCCAGCCACTTCCTGGAGGCCTCCCACCTCCACGGGCCCCAGCCTGCCCTCACCGGCTGCCAGCTTCCCACAGCGGCTGCGGCTGCAGTTGGGAGCGACCCACCCAAACCAGGCGGTGAGCAAACAGCCTCCACCTGGCGTGGCCCGCTGGGCGGGGAACCAGATGACACGGGCGTCCCTAGTTATGCAGCCGCAGAACTGTTTGGAGAGTCAGGCGTGGAGGCCAGCACCTGTAACGCCAGCGCCGAGGATGCTGCAGAAATCAAGGCAGCCTGAACCACACAGCAAGACTTTCTCAAAAAAAACACAGAACGATGTTGGGGAGCCTGTGTCTCCCCTGCACAGAGCAGCTGCTCGATTTCCCCTTCCTCCTGCCCCAGGGGAAACCATCTAAAGTGTGGGCTTTGAATTTCACCGCATGCATGCCGGGTGTCTGGCTCAGAGCCCCGTGTGCTGGGGGAGGGGGCAGCTGGGGAGACGCTGGGACCCCGAGAAGAGGCGCTCACCCCCGTGCTGCCCATGATCAGGAACAGCGCGATGTGGAAGCGCCCGAAGCCGATGGTCTCCACCGCGTCCTCCACCGTGAAGGGCTTGGGCTCTGCCGGGGGAGGGCACAGGGCTGCTGTGCGGAGAGGATGCGGACCCCAGCGCCTCCCTCCGACTCCGACTCCGACACCCGGCGGGCTGCAGGACCGCGGGCCGGGCCTACCTTCCGGCTGCTGCGGCTCCAGCCCCGCGGGGCTCAGCCTGCGCAGGCCCAGCACGGTGACCGGCTCCCTGGGCTTGGACGCCATGCGGCTGTTGGGACGGAAGGACAGGGACGCTGCAGCAACAAGTGGAAAATCAGTCACCAGAGCCCCTGAGCTGGCGTTGGACCCTCAGCCACGGCTTCCTCTGGAGCTTTTTCCTACCAGAGCGATCACTGGAGGAGGGATGGTGGCGCTTTCTGCTCAGGCCTCAGCTCCCCAGCGTAGCCTCCTCTGTCAGCGTGTAGTGATCAAACTAAAACCGGCCCGGCCATGGTGGCACACACCTATGACCCTAGCACTCGGGAGGCTGAGGCACGATTGCCAAGTTCCGGGCTGAGCTCAGGGCCAGCCTGAACTACAAAGCAAAACCCTGTCTCAAAAGAATTTAAAAAAAAAAAGCAACCATCTATTTCAATTACCATATCTACTTATTTCAATCACTTTTTAATTGAATGGTAAATAAACAATATGAAACATGTGTACTAAAAGTTCTTGTAGGTCATAAGAAAAAGATGGAGGACCAGGATTTAGCTCAGTGGTTCTGGCACCTGTCTTACAAGCGCAAGGGCCCGGGTTTGGTCCCTGGTAACCACATACGGCAATACTGGGCCTGGAGACTCACGCCCACCAGCAATCAGTCCCATGTACCACAGTGCCGGGCGTGGTGGCTCACGCCTGTCATCCCAGCACTCAAGAGGCAGAGGCAGGAGGATTGCTGTGAGTTCCAGGTTTGCCTGGGCTACACAGTGAGCTCAGGGCCAGCCTGAACTACAAAGTGAGACCCTGTCTCAAAAAAAAAAAAAAAATGGAGAGTAAAGACTTGAAGGACCAATACAGAAGAACAGACACAATGGCTGGTACAGCTATGAGGTCAAATTCCACTTAATCAGCAACCATGATTTCGAATTCATGTGTTACCATTTTCTTCTTTCAGATCTCCAAAAATGTTAAAGACTATATACTCCAAGAATAGGTGTAAACTGGTATAATGTTTGTTTTTGAGACAGGTTCTCACTATGTAGTTCACGGTGGCCTTCGAACTCACCATGCAGCCTAGGCTGGCCTTAAACTTGAGAGGATCTTCCTGCCTCAGCCTCCCAGAACTGGGATTATAGCCATGTGCCTCGATACCTGGCATTGTTCTTGTAATAGAATAACACTTAAAAGCCCTTAAATGAAAGAAAAAATATGGAAGTTGTTTTCTAATCCAAATGATCCCAATGTATAATACTTAAATATATATCCTGAGAAATGTCGAGAGGTTAAAATGTTCAGTGCCTAAAATAACTGGTCTTTTGACAAATATTTATTGAACGCTACTGAGTATTAGACAAAATATGAGTCCCTGTATCCGTGGACTTTCCAGTCTAATAAGAAAGGTGGGGCGAGATGGAGGGTGCTTGGGGACACAGACAGGGATCCCCGAGGCCCGGGAGATGTGATGACTTATTTTGTGTACAAAATTGGAACGGAGAGAAAATTAGGAAGGCAGCATCTGGCCAGGCCAAGAGAGAGGTTCCAGAGATGATTGGCATACGGGACAGCAAATAGAACGGAAGTCCTGCCCCGCTTTCCAGCACCATCCAATAGGGTAAGGGCCCAGCTGAAAAGTCTAGAGAGGAAGCCCGCTCAGTCTCTGTCTAGCTGTCTCTCTTGCAAAAATAAAGTTCATTCTGGATTAAGCCACTGTTCGTTGCAGTCTCCAACAGTTTTGAGCAACTCTAAACTGATAAGCTTCTCTTCCATATGTTATGAGGATAGCTGAGCCGGGGCCTGTCCTACACGGCTCGGGCCCGCATCTGAACTGCGCGACACAGTACTCCTGCGGAAAGCAGCGGAGGAGACTGCTACGCTTCCCCATCCTCCGACCCAGAAGTGTGTTCGTTACCACACGGTAGCAAACGCAGGGCTCTCCACGTGGAGACAAAAAGAAGAGAGAAAGCGAGGGAGGGAGAAGGAAAGAAGAGGAAGGGGCTGGAGCCCTCAGGCGGCGGGTTCCATCGCCTGCAGCTCCGTCCCTCCAAGCTGCAAGCCGCTGGCACTCCACGAGCAGACTCCCGTGCTCAAATACAAAACTGCCCCTAGGGGAGAAAGTTACTTGTTTTCTGAAAGGCTGACGGTATTTCAAAGACCAGCCTACGTGGTGTGGAAATTTCCCTCGCTGAGGCTGTACCCGCCCGGGAAGGAGACCCCTGACCCCTCCAGGGGAGTCTGAGGCGTCACCCACCAGGCACTTCTTAGCAAGCAGGGCTAGAGGAAGCGGGTCCTTCCCGCTAAAACTGCTCTGTTGACCCACATTCCTTTACTCCTTTAGGGTGACAAAGTCACTCCTTTAGAGGGGCTTTCAGACTGCTCTTCCCAAAGGCCTCGTTGGTGCCAGGGGCGAGGAAAGTGAGCCGACTGGCTCAAAGTCC
Source organism: Petromus typicus (assembly GCA_004026965.1). Classification (NCBI taxonomy): domain Eukaryota; kingdom Metazoa; phylum Chordata; class Mammalia; order Rodentia; family Petromuridae; genus Petromus; species Petromus typicus. The sequence continues at coordinate 7,312 of PVIR01028311.1, read as the reverse complement.
ACCCAAGGAGCAGGGTGGCCCTCGCCCGGCTCCCGAGCAGAGCTGGACGTCTGCACGGAGCCCTGGCCCCGCGCCCCGCTGTGCAGGAGCGTGGACAGCTGTCGGGGCTGGACACGCACGTGGGCAGACTCACGGGAGCCTGTGTCCAGAGCAGTTAGAGTTTCACCGCATGCATGCCCTCTGAAGGTGGGTCAGATTCTTCTCACACTTCAGCCCAAAGTTCCAGAAAGAGGAAGAGGGTCAAGTATGTCAGCGATGGGTGTGAGGAGAGACAGAGCTCCCTGGCCTGCCTCCCGCACAGAAGAGGGAGGAGTCAGAAGAGCAGGTGCAGCGAGCGACTCGCTGGCGCTGCGAGGGCCGGTGGCCCAGCCGCTGGCGGGAGTGGGGGCTCAGAGCACGGCCGGGTTTTCGTGGGTTCCGATGGAGGAGCAGGTCCGGCTCCTGACCCAAGAGACACCTGAAACGTGAGTTTCTGGTCTCTAAAACTGAAGAATGAATTTTCAGACGGATGGAGGTCGAGAGTAGGAAAAACTTTATTAAGAAAGCTTTTGCCTGAGAGAGGCCAAAGGGGGGACCCACCCACCTTGTTTCCCAGCGGGCTTTTATGGAGCAAAGCCACAAGATGAGGCGGGTTTAAGGTGGGACAAAGTTTACAGTCAACCAGTTAACACTGCAAATAGTCACTTAGGTAACTGGTACAACGAGAAATCACGTTGGACAAAAGCACGATTAACCAATAAGATAGCAAGCATAGTTGTTTAGGCAATAGTGGTTAATGGGGAGCCAATGAGAAATCAAGTCACGTCAAAAGCATAGCAGAATTTTAATCTAGGGTCTTTTCTGGTTAAAGAGGGGTGCCTATTTGGAATATCAATCACTGGTTATCCTACGTGGGTGGGGTGGTTTTCTCTTCCAGCCAGGCTAGCCTCCAAGCTAGCTAGCTTCTTTGTGCTTTTCCAGGGCCACCTTAACTGCCGGTAAAATGTCTAGTTTCTTACCTGTAACAGTTCCACCTGGTTTTGGGAGCTGATGGGTTACTGCTATGCTCGCAGCCCTAATGGGACACTACCCGGAGTTAGGAGAGAGGTCCCTGCGCGCCGGCGCCTCCGCTCTCACAAGGGCCCGTTTCCCGAGGCCAGTTCTGCCGCCGCGGGCGCTCTGTCCCCAGGAACACTGGGAAGCTGAGGTCGCCTCCGTTCTTTGACTCCCTAAAGTGCTCTAAACTCCTTGGAGGAAAGATGGAAAGACACAAAGGAAAAGAGGGAAGGAGGGAACAATGGAAGACGAAAGCCACTGAGTAACAGGAGAGGAGATTCTTCACACTCCTTCTCACCCACTGCCAATTACAATTGGAGGGTAAGGGGGGACGTGAAAAGCGGGGAGGCTGAGAGTCCTCCGAAACTCAGGAGCTCAAGTGTGCGAACGCCAGCCGTAAAGAAGTGTTTGCCATCTAACGTTGTGCTTTGATATACTCAATTTTTTAGCTAGAAACAACTGAGCCCCTCTAGATGATTTTAAACTCTGTGTGTGAGAGAGACAGAGAGGGAGAGAGAGGAAGTGTTATGCTCTGAGTACAGGAGGGCGGCTGTGAGTTCGAGGCTCGCCCGGGCTACGCAGTGAGCTCAGGGCCCGCTTGAACTACAGAGCGAGACCCTGTCTCAAAAAACGGAAACAGAAGGAAATGCTCACGTAGCATTTGCCCTCTCCAGCCACTCCCAAGTGTGCCGTCCCTCCCACCGCCCGCAGCAGGCACAGAGCTCTTACCCGGCTTCCTTCCCGGCCTCTGTCCCTTCTGCCTTTGGAGACCTCACCGCAGCCACTCGCTCCTGGCAGTGCAGCCCTGACGGCTCTCGGGCTCCGGGGCGTCGTGGGGAGACCGTTGTCCCTAGCCCCACGCCTCACCTCGGGGCCCCAGCAGAACGCAGGGCTGCCCTACACCCCAGGCAGTCTTGGCTCCAGGGCACACCCCGTTCCCAGCAGCCCTTTTAAGGAGAAAACCAATCCCTACTCCGGGCAGGAAGCAGCTGCCCACACTTAAAGAATTAACACGCTGGGGGGCGGTGGAAAGGTCAGGCCTAGCAGGGATCCCCTGAGCCACGCTCCCTACAGCTGCAGCTCCTTAGAGGGCGGGCGGCTGGGGCCACCTGGGCCACGCAGCAGTGTCTGCCGCCCCCTCTACAGCCTGAGAGGCGGACAGCGTGGTCTCCGGGTGACAGTGGACACCAGACCCCACTTGTTGCTCAGGAGTCCATAGGGCACAGAGTCAGCGTTGGACCCCAACGTACATCCCCGACTCCAACAGTCGCTCTAGTCCGCAGCCTCCTCACGAACACATACTGGGCGCCGGTGTGTTCCAAGGGTCCCGCTTAGGGGTGGCAAGTGGGGGCAAAAAGCAGTCCCACCCACCCAAAAAGCGAGCTGATCTCATCAGCTGTCTTCCGACTGCATTTAGTGATGATGAAAACGTAGAACTCAGTACTGTGTGAAAGCACTTCAGCTGTTTTTTTTCCCTTCAATTGTTAAGTAGTACAGAAATGTCATCTAGACTTAATTCTGCCAGTGTGGTTCCCCTAGAGATAATTACTCACTCAGATTAAGCCATTCAGCCAAAACAGCCCGTGGCATGAGTCTTACAAAGCTCTTGGGAGTTGGCCAGGCCAGGTGCGCCGAGGACGCCCACGTGGGGCCCGGGCCGGCCGCGGCTGCGCTTCCCGCCGCCCGTGCCCAGACCTGCCCACCCCTGGCTGTCCCTTCTCCAGTTACCCAGCACGTGACTCCTGTCCCGCACGTCCACGGGCGGCACCCCCTGCGCAGAGAACTCGCCTGTTCCCCTCACCTGGAGTAAAAACGTTCCCGTGGGAACGTTCTCAAGCGGGAGGCCAGCCCGAGAGGGGAGGGAGGAGGACCCGAGGGAACACGATCGCCGATCCCTCCCGGGAGCAGTGCGAGCCGTTCCATTGCGCCTGTCTCCGTCGGTATTGAATGAGATGCGATGGTATAAATAAACAAAGGCGTCCTACAGAAAAAGGCAAGGGCTCCTTTGCTTCTTACACCTTGTAGATTTTTTTTTTAATCTTTATTGGTACATTACATATCCTTTGCTTGTTTTCTTGATCCTGATACTGGGAATATTACACGAAGACTTGGCTTAGCACGCACGCACCATTTCCCAATCGTTTATTAGTTGGTAACTAAGGACCGCCCCCCCCCCCAAGAAGTCCAAAGAACAGCCGAAGCAGCGCCTCCGACTCCGTCGCCAGCCCCCGCGGCCACAGCCCGATGCCCCGGGCGGCGGGGCCAGCCGTCCTCCCGCGCTGTCCTCCGCGCTGCCCGACCGCCTCGGCGCCCCCTGCGGCCGCGGCCTGGAGCTAGTCCTCGGCCGTCCCTTCCAGGATGTCCTTGAAGGAGAACGGGGAGAACTTGTACCCGGCCCCGACGTAGAACTTGTTCTGGAACTCCACCCTGGCGTTGGGGCGGCGGAGGAAAGGAGAGGAAACACACGTTAGAGGCCGCAGGCGGAGACGGCCGAGCAGCTGCAGGACGCTGAGGTCAGTCTGGGGGCTGCGGGGACACGGAGCAGCCTCCGCCAGGGCTGGGGGCCTGTGAGAACTCGGGGGCTGGTTGAGACACAGCTCCTGCCCCGCCAGCTCACCTTCAGTGAGCCGATTTCGACCTGTCCCCTCATCTGTGCCCCGAGGTGCCCCTTACTTAAAGGTGGTTTATCACAACCAATGAGCCGTGCACGTTTGAAAGAGGTTAAACAAACACTACTCTTTATCAGAGGGCATGCTGGGTATCGGAGGTTATCACATCCTTTAGTAAACTACGGTCGGCCAGGCACACACACTGCTAAAGTCGGCCAGCCCTGCAGCAGCCCCCGCACCACCCCAGTCTCCAGGCCACCGCTCACCAGTGCAGCCGCAGGGCGTGGAGGAAGGCAGACAGGCCCTCCATGATGAGGAGGATGGCCACCGTCAGGACCGCGAACACCGCGAAGATGATGAAGACCCCGACGAGGCCTCCCCAGCCTCGCACATGGAGGCCGATCTTCATCACCATGGTCCACAGGACTTCGGACAGCTCTGCAGGGCAAGCACAGCCTCAGCCCCGGTCCAGCCTGCAGGTGCTTTAGACCATCATCCTAGGCCCGCAGCCCGGCTGAGGCACAGAGCCCAGGCTGGGGCCCCCGGGCGGGTGCGCAAGAAGGCGACAGCAGCTTTGTCCACTGAGGGAGTTTCCATCGAGAGGAAAACACACAATACTGTCTGTGGTGGAGTTTCACTGGTTAAAAAATGTATTCTGCTAGAAAACACACTGCCACTGACCCCTCTTTAAACGCACTTACCCCCCTGTTCTTGCCACTGTGGGAGCAGGTCTGGAAGTCCTCTTTGCTGAGTCTTTCTGATGTGTGATCAAAACTAGAGTGAGTGCTGCTCTCGGAGCCGTCCAAAAGGCAGGCTCATCAGAGCATCACGGCGCATCGCCATCGCCGTGTCATCGGGCTGCCCTGTGCAGTTTCTGACGCCTCCCCAAAGTCAAAACAATGAGCAAAGTAAACGTTCTGCGTCCATGCAGGACCTGTGAAGCAGGGGAGCAAAAAGCCCAGCTCCCGCCTGGAACTCGAGTTCTTGTTCGCTAACATCGAAGAATGAATTTTTGGAACGACGGAGGGTTGAACAGGGAAACTTTTTTTTTTTTTTAGACAGGGTCTCGCTTTGTGGTTCAGGCTGGCCCTGAGCTCAGCCTCCAACTCACATCACAGCAATCCTCCTGCCTCTGCCTCCCGAGTGCTGGGATGACAGGCGTGAGCCACCACGCCCGGCACTGTGCTACGTGCTACTGGTTGCTTCTGGGCGTGAGTCTCCACACCCAGTATGGTATGTGGTTAACCGGGGATCGAACCCGGGCCCTTGCGCTTGCAAGACAGGCGCCAGAACCACTGAGCTAAATCCCTGGGAAACTTTAATGAGAAAGAAAGCTTCCGCCTAAAACAGACAGCACGGGCAACCTGAAAAGGCGAGTAACCCAGAGTCTCTTTCTCCAGGGGGAACTGATGAACCGAAACCTCAAAGTGAAGCAGGCTCGAAGTGGGGGCTTCCAATAGGACTCAAAAGAGTGGACAGACTCCAATCAACCAAATGGGCCAGTGAGTTGGAGGCTGAGCTCAGGGCCAGCCTGAACCACAAGTGAGACCCTGTCTCAAAAAACCTTAAAAAAAAAAAAGAAAAGAAAAGAAATGGGCCAACCATAGTTACCACTGGGACTGCAACAAGCAATGCAGATCAAGGGGGCCCAAGGAGGAATCAAGTCACGGAGCAAGTGTGTAGGGTTTTTTATTCAGGAGACTTTTCCAGGTGGGTCAAGGTCCTGGGGCTCAACCCCGGGTGATTTGCAATCACTGCGCTCCTGGGGAGAGGGTGGTCAGGATGACTCTCCATCCCTGGAGGAGACCAGGCCTATCAGTCACTGCTGTCTGGAAGGGGCGGGGTTTTCTCCTTTGGTGGCACCGAACTCTGGGAAAGGTCTTGTTTTTTGCAAGCTTTTCAAGGGCCAGTTCTAATCTATCTACTTACTATATGTCTAACTAGCTTTTCTACCAGTAATGCCTTGGAGGCCGCCTTGACAGCATAACTAACGCAGCCCAGGAAAGAGGACTCCAGACCTGCTCCAGAAAGTGGCAAGAGTGATACGCTAATGGCGCTTGGAGAAGACCTTACTTGCCTTTTTGGTGGTCCTGGGGATGGAACCCAGGACCCTGCGCTTACAAAGCAAGTGCAGTGCCACTGATCTAGATCCCTGGCAATGAAGGGGAATTATCTTGAGGGGGGTTAATGACAGCGTGTCTTTAACTTCAACAGACTACTATTTAAAGAGTCACCTCATATTCTGAACACATCACCTACATAGTAGCCTGTTACTCACCAGGGGTTGTAAGGAAACACAAGTAGGGGACACGATGACTAAGTCCAAGTAATAAGACACACACACACACACACACACACTCACACACACTCACACAAAAGCAAGACACAACAACGGCACACGATGACTAAGTCCAAGTAATAAGACTGCCACACACACACACACACACACAAACAAGACACAACTACAGCACACGATGACTAAGTCCAAGTAATAAGACTGCCACACACACACACACACACACACACACACAAACAAGACACAACTACAGCACACACAATGACTAAGTCCAAGTAATAAGATACACACACACACACACACAAAAGACACAACTACAGCACACGATGACTAAGTCCAAGTAATAAGACACACACACACACACACAAGCAAGACACAACTATGGTACACGATGATTAAGTCCAAGTAATAAGACACACACACACACACATGCAGACAAAAGCAAGACACAACTACAGCACACGATGACTAAGTCCAAGTAATAAGACTCCCACACACACACACACACACAAGTGTAAGACACAACTACGGCACACGATGACTAAGTCCAAGTAATAAGACTCTCTCACACACACACTCACACACACACAAGCAAAACACAAGCACGCAAGCAACATGACTTCTTGCGGACTGGGCATTGTACTCTAACCCAGATTCATACATTAAGGCCCCAACCTCTAAACTAGGCCCGGGACGAGCGCTGAGTTCGGTGAAGGGCCCGCACCCACTCACCGGCATGTGCCAGGCTGAGCGCCCACAGCCGCAGGTAGGAGGCCGTGTTGGAAACGCAGCCCAGGCAGTACTCAATGGTGTGGATGGCCTGGTGGACAAAGACGTCTCCGAAGTTGAACTGAAAGAGAACGTTCTTATTTTGTTTCAGTGAGTACTTCTTTTTTCTTTTTTTGTACCGAGAACCTTAAAATCCATTTCTTGACTTATCTTTTTCTTTTTTTTTTCTTTGCAGTATCAGGGATTGAACTCGGGCCCTTGTGCTTCCAAGGGAGGCACAGTAGCACTCCAGCTAAATCCCTGGCCATCTATTTACTTTTTTTTTTTTTTTTACCTCCTCTTCGTGGTCATCAGGAGCCCCGTGCGTCTCTGCAGAACCAGAGGGGCTGGAGGGCCCGCCTGCGACATCCTCTGTGGCATTGTCTTGGACTGTGAATGCCTGCAGCGGTCAAGCAAGCAAATGAGAGGACACTGAGTTCACCCTTCTTACTATAACCACACCACACGAAATACAGTCTCTTAAATGTGAGTTGTTGCTGGCTGTGGTGCTTATAAGCCTGTAATCCCAGCACTGTGAGGGCTGAGGCAAGAGAACTGCAAGTGGAACCTTGGTGATTAGTAAGACCCTATTTTAAGCTACTGA